>CM038214.1:162785438-163089257 GCA_021442155.1 Cymbidium sinense
TTCCCAAAAGCAACCAAACACCCCAGTGGTATTTTGGTAGTTGAATATGTGAGTCGTTGAGCTTTCTTCCTTTCAATTGATCATTGCAAACCGAAAGGCACTCCTTTGGTCGGATAGTTCTTCCATCGACCAGGAAGCTACTCCCTTTAGTTGAGTAAATCTGAGAAAGGTTTAGGCTGATATGAACCCCTTCTCAGTATGATCCATCACAAACCAATGAAATCCAACAAAATAAACAAATATAAAAATTAAATTAATCTTAACTATATTTGAGCTAATCTAAGTCCCATAGTGGCATTCACTTAATAGTCAGCCCTAGGTTAGGTTCAATCTATTTTCTTACCAATACCCCTTGGTCGGTCCCTACTTTGGAGGATGTAAGTCTACTATGCTTTTTTCCTAGTATAGTTGTTGCATACTGAAAGGCATCCCTTTGGTTCATTAGTACTACTATATGTTTTGTAGACTACCCCTTTAGATTGGTAAATATGAGTTAGGTCTAGGTCTCCATGGCTCCTACTCAGTGTGATCCATCACAAACCAACAAGATCCATCTCAAAATCCAAACCAACAAAATTGAAACAAATTTAACCCACTTCACTAGTGGAAATTTCTCCTTAGTGAGACCTAAACCAAATAAAACCTCTCATCCCCTTTGTGGATGACTTGAACCTTCTTCCCTAGTGGAAGGTTCACACTCTATCCCTTAGTGGATTCCTTCCCTCTCTCTTATATCCTTGGACATAAGTAGAGCCACATTGCACTAATCTCTAGATTCCTTCTACACTTGGATTAGGATAGATTATTTCTAGTACTTGTGATCTTTTGGTGTTGTTGATTGTTTGGTCAACACCATACGTGTGGTGTTCTTTCACCACCACACCTATTGTGCCCCTTTGTTGACTTTTTAGAATGAGCTCTCAACCCCTCCATCTTAGACATAGGACTTCTCTTAGACTTTAAGAGTTTCTTAGTCTTAAGAAACATCTAGTGATTAGGTGAACACTCAACCTAGCTCTAGAGACTTAGAAGAGTTAGCCATAGGAATAAGTCATGCCTTAGGGGTGTTAGGAAAATTTCCCTACCCTTAGCTTGAACCATTTCTCACCTTCCTTCCTTCAAGTCAAACCCCAAATCAATCTTATTTGATTTTTTCCAAACTCAAATCAATGCCACATAATTGAAATCGATGATTGAAACCCATGAATGAAATTCCTAAGTTCAAATCTTTCTTAAGTCCCTAATCTTCTTTTAAAGACTTAGTCTAAATCATGATCAAACCAATTCAAAATCATGAGATTTTCTCATAACTCATTTATATTCTCATTTATATTCACATATAAAAATGAAATATAAATATAAATCAATCAAATCAAATCTAAAATTAAATTCCAAATTTAAAATCCTTCTTAAGTCCTTAATTTCTCTCTTAAGGACTTAGCTTAAACCATGATCAAATCAAACTCATGAGATTTTCTCATAACTTATTTATATTCTCATTTATATTCACACATTTAAATTAAATATAAAACCAATCAAATCAAATCCAAAAAATTAAATTCCAAATTTAAAAGCCTTTAAGCCATTAATTTTTCTCTTAAGGACTTAGCCAAAATCATGATCAAACCAATTCAAATTCATGGGATTTTCTCATAACTCATTTATATTCTCATTTATATTCACATATATAAATGAAATATAAATATAAATAAATAAAATAAAATTCAAAATTCAAGCTTCAAACTCCAAAATTTCCTAAGTCCTTTAAATTTCCTCTTTAAAGACTTAGCTTGGATCATGATCAAATCATTCAAATCCTTGAAATTTTCTCATGACCCATTTATATTGTCATTTATATTCACATATATAAATGAAATATGAATTCAAACAATTAAAACCACTTCCTAAAATCAAACTCAAATACATTCAAAAATCCAACCACGGAATGTCCAGACTAATATACGCATTAACATTCAAACTTATGCAAATCAACACATGAATGAAAGAGAGAGACTTTTCTTCATACACTAAGCTTATATTCAAATGCATCTCCTGTGTGTATATATGTAGCTAAAGTCACATATATATATATATATATATATATATATATATATATATATATATATATATATATATTAGTTTTTTTGAAAATACATTTAAGATTTAATAGTGATAATATCCACACATATTTCTAATTAACTCAACACATGCAAATTGAAATAAAGGAAATCATATTTATTTAATTAATTTGAAAGAAAATGCATGACTACAAGTGGCATACAACATTTAACATGATTGGAAAGAAATAAAAAAGAAACACAAGCATGTAATTTCATTCAATCCAACTAAGTCCTAAGGACAATCATATTAAACAAGCTCATTTAAAACAAACCAAAGTTTCTTAAAAGCCATTTTTGAATTTATGTTTGATTGACTTAAGAAATGTGAAAGAGGTTTGCTAATCCTAATCCCATTCCCCATGTGTGAGTTAATTTGGTTTAATGAAAAGCAATTAGGTTGATTTTATGTCTTAATTAGGTTAAGGTATGAATTAAATCAATTAATTAACCTTTACCTATATCACCTTAAGTTAATTTATTAATCAATGATAAGCCAACATGAGATGCAACCACGTGAAAAGTAAATTAGCAATGCTCCTAAGAAATGAATGAACCTAATGCAATTAGCTCATAATTAATTATTAATTAAGCTTAAGAGACTCACTTAATTACTTTTATGGTTTTCTCACACATGAGCTAACCATAATTTCATTTCTCTCTTTAGGTTATTGAACACCCAAAGAACTACCCAAGGGTTAATTAAGGAAGGTTATGAATGAATGGATTTTAAATTAATTAAGCCCTTAATTGGTCAATTAATTCCTTTGATTATATCTTTTAATTAGGATGATGAAATTAACTTAGGGAAAGAGATCAAGGGAGACCTCAATCCCAATCCCTCATTTCAAATAATCAATTGGGCTTTGAAATAATTAGTTATCCTTTCTTTTTTTATTTAAGTGGCTAATTAATTATTTAAGCTTTAATTAATTTGAAACAAATGAAGAGGCTTAATGAAATGGTCATAAGGAACGAACCCAAACCACTTCCCTTAGACTTCTCACTATTAACAAAGGACAGTAAGCTAAATTAATTAATTAATCCACTGTTTGTTTGCTTAATTATCATTAATTAAGGTTGGGGAGTAATTAAGGCTAAATCCATTGATTTCCCTAACTAACTATCTAATCCCCCAAGAAAACAGGAAAGGTGAGGTCATCCACTTAAACATCTCTCGAAAATTTGAAATTAATTGTATAATTAATCAAATAGTAATTAGCTAATTAAATTTTAATTAAACCTTAATTAAGTAGAAATTACTATTCAAATTAATTAATAATAATTTTCTTGAATTCTACTCTGAAATATCTTTAAAAAGAGCCCTCATTTATATTTTATGTATTTTTTTAGGATTAGTTATAATTTTAGGAAGTTTCAGACTTAAAGATTGATTAAAATAGTCCTAATTAACCCTTAATCCTATCTACCACGGTTGTCAACGCTATGCAATTTCCATGTGGCATGATGGGATAGGGTATTTAATTTGTTAAATTAGGAGGCTAACGTAGATTACTGCGGATAGCTTTCCTATACACCATCTGATCTAAGATCGAATGACCACGATCAGATCCCACAATTAAGGAGTAAATAGAAGGGGATTCTGATTTGATAACGACCATCTATTCCAATCATGCAGAACGGATGACACATGATCCATCTTTCTACGATTGATGAACAATGGAGTCTGTCTGCCATGAGTCGCTCGATCCGAGCTCACCTGAGCTCGGATCCACTCCAAACTTAATCCACACCTTTGCACGAAGGATCCACAAGGATCCAACGGCTAGGATAGGCTCAAATGCAAGTTTTCTTCAAAAAGGAACAACACCTTTTCATTCAAGAATCAATTTTGAGAAATTACTTCACCAGAGCTTTTGATCAGCAGTTCCAATGATTGAAGTAGCTTCATTTGGTAGAAAAGAAGCCCAATTGAGCCACATTAGCTTTGATTTGAGGTGGTTTGCTTTATAGACCAAGTTTCTCCCTTTTGGCATTCAGTATTGTGTGAAGTATGGCTTTCAGTGGTTTGGAAGCTTGAGAAATGGTTTAGCATTGCTCGACTAGGCGTTGTGATGGTGTGGGTAAGTATAATTGAGGTTTGGTTGAGTGGGGGAGGAGTTTGAATCAAAGGAAAGATGCCCCATTTCAGTTGTGCATGAGAATGGAGAATTCCAATCATGGGAGCTCAGAGAGACTTTTAGTAGGCTCTGAGGAGTTTCAAAAATGCTTAAGGAACTCTCACAATGGGAATTATTACAATTGTCGCTCGAATTGAGGGAGTATACCCCAAAATTGTGTGTGATGGATGGATGAGATCCATCCTTAAAATTCTATTTATTCACCAGCATTGAGGCATCGAAAGGGTCACCGTGAGCTCTATGTGGCTTGCTAGGAGTGGAGGAAGCTATGGCAGGGAGCTCAAGGTAAGATATGGGGAGATTGGGTTGGCTTGGTCCTTCCTTTTGCCCATAGGGTTCAGCCATGAGTGAAGTGGCTTATTTTGTTTCCTTAGTCCATGGAAAGTGCTGCTGGCTACATTGGGCTGAGAACCTTATTTGGCAATTGATGGGCATGAGAGGAGAAAGTGGACTTTGCCTCTTATGGAAAGAATCCAATATAAATGGGTGTGTCCAATGGCTAATCCCTTGGGTGGGGTCCACTATAGATTTGGGCTAATTTGGAGTGAACTAGGACTGGTTTGGTAGCTCTAAGATCCCATGGGTTGGTTTTGGGTGATTTGGCTTCATTTGGTCAAAATGAGTTCAGTTGGGTTGGGTTGACCAATGGTCAAATTAGGTCAAACCAAGACTTGGTTTAAATGATGATTTCAAGAGTTTTGGTTCAAGCGATTTTGATTAATTTGGCTTAAGTTTGATTTTGGCTCATTTGGATTCAAATAGTTCAAATGGGCTAAGTTGACCAATTTGAGCAATTTGATTAATTGGGTTGGGTTAGGTGTTGGTTCATGTTCAATTGGCTAATTAAAAATGATTGTAGATTTTTGGTTTATTTGACCTTTAGGTCAATTTGAGCTAGGTTAAATTGACCAATCATCAAATTCACCAAGGCTTTGGTCAAGTTCAAATGATTTGGAATGAACTGATTGGTTGTAATCAATTTGGATCAAAATCATGATTTTACCATTTTGACTTTGGGTCATTTTGGGTCAACTTAGGTCAAATGACCAAGGACTTGGTTTGGCTTTGAAGGTTTGGTCATGGTCAATCATTGGCATTGGTTTGAAATAGTTTCAATTAATTTGGTATATGGTAGTTTTGGCTAGTTTGTGTTTCATTAAAGGTTGACTTGGTCAAAGGACCAAGTTGACTTGGTTTGACCCAATTCAAGGCAATCACCCTGTGATGATGATCATGATGTTTGATGGGCTTAGTTCAACCAATTTGGGATGGATTAACTAGCTCAAAAAGGGTCTTTAGGTCACTTTGGGTCAAGTGGACTTAAATGGGTCAATTGGTTTTGTTTTAGCTTCATTCAAGTTTAGTTGAGCTAACATATGAGCCTAGGATTAAAATATAAATCCAATTACAATTGTTTTGGAGTCAAATGGATTTTGGTTCATATGATAATTTCAAGTCAAAAGGGGTCAACATGGACTTGATTTGAGTTGACTTAGATTTAGTTTGATAATTATAGTTTGTGTTTATATTTGGAACAATGATTGAAGGAATGATTGAATCATGAAGAAAACCATTGGTTTTGAATTGATTTGGGTATCATTTAGCCAAGTTCAAGAAAAAGGATAAAATTGGAAATTTGATTCGATTTGGGTTTGATTTTGGCTATTTGTATTTCTATTTCATTTATACTTGTGAAGATAAATGAAGATATGAATGATTCATGATAAAATAACTTAAGTTTGACGTGATTTGGTAGTAAATTTGACCAAGCTTAAGGATTTAGGTCAAAAGGGCTTAAGTAGGGGATTGATTTTGATTTATTTTTTGGTCATTGATTTTCATTTATATTTGTGAATATAATGAAGGAATGATTGATTTATAAAGAAATCAATTGATGGGTTGATTGGGTTGAGATTTGATTTAGCTTATGGAGGTAAGTCCATATGGCTTAAGAAAAATCTTGATTTGGTTTGATTTGATTTTAATGGTTTGAATTTAGATTTCATTTATATTTGTGAATATAAATGAAGGAATGATTGATTTTTAAAGAAATCAATCAAGTTTGATTTGGTTGAAAGGGGGTTTTGGCTAAGCATAATGGTTCATGTCTTAGAAGGATTTAAAATTTGATTTTAATTTTTCAATCATTGATTTTGCTTGGAAGTTAATTTGAGATTGAATGGAAAGGAGAAAATCAATTGAATTGGGTTAATTTAAATTTGAAATTTGATTTGGAAATTTGGCTTAAAAAAGGAAGTGTCTTTAAGTGGTAGAAAATCTTTCTAAATCCCCAAGGCATAACCTATTCCTATGGCTAACTCTTCTAAGTTTCTAGGCTAGATTAAGTGTTCACAATCACTAAGTTTATTACAGGAGCTCTGTCATAAGAGTCCTAGATCTCTAATATAAAGTTGAGAGCTCACTCCAAAAGTGAGTTCAACATCGCCTTGAACTATCTCAAATTTATTAAGGGAAATTCTTCATCATAGAGCTTCTCCATAGGGTGGTTACTAGAAAATGGGAACTATCCAGCTAGTAGTAATGTCTAAATGGTTGAAAAAGACATGATTCAAATATAGTACCCATGGAGGTGCCGCTAGAGGAATTATCCCTATGTAAAAGAAAGCCTATAAAATGGCCAAATCAAGGAGAAAGTAGGACTTACATCTACAATGAGTGGTGTATCCTAAGGTGAGAACTAACCAACCTAAGGTGTACTTGTGATGAGAGGTGGCCCAAGATAGTGAGAACCAACCAACATAAGCTATGTGCAATGATGTGAAAGAAAGTTTTACAACTTTCCAAGCATAACTGATCATCAGAATAGTCTGCCGTCGACAGGATAGATTTTATCTGACCAAGAGCATCTATAAAGCGGGGAGCCCTAAGGAAGGACTGGACCCAAATTTTAAATAGTCAGGAGGGAAGGAGCCACTAAGGGACTTATCCTAAACATCAAATATACTCGACCCAGTCAGTGTACAAAAGTCAATACAAGAAGAAAGCATAGCAGGCTCATATCCTCTTAAACGAAGTGAACATGAGGGTACTAGGCCAGAGTAAGGCCTACCAAACTAACAAGGAGCTCGTTGGTGTGCATTGGAAAAGTAAAGAAGGAAACCATAGTAGACTTACATCCTCCAAAGCAAGAATACCACTAGGTTGACACACTGTGGTAAAGACGTAGCCCACTCATAGAGTGCCACTAGCCATCTCAACTTAGAGTAGCTGAGATAAAAGATATGTATTTTTTATGTTTGTGTGTGTTTTATGTTGCATTGATGAATGATGGGAACCACCTCTTACACCTACCCTAAACACATCATGGTGGATTCACAAACAAGAATACTTTCAACATGGAAGATTGAATTAAAAAAAAATTTTCATTGATGATAATTATTTTCAAACATGATTTATAATATTTTTTAAGTAACCTATTGACCAAGCATTGTTTCCCTTATGATTAATAAACTAAGATTTAGTTTCTATGGAAAAGGCCTTCCAAGTGGGTTCAAACTTGCCTCCCATCTTATGATGGGCAATCAACTAAAATAAGCTCTCTTAAAGCTCTAGATGGACCAACTAGCTTGAATCATTTTAGCTTTGTACAACTTGAGGTATTGGCATAACCGCAAGCGCCCTCCAAACCTTCAAGCTCTTCTAACCCCAACTTGGTGTATTCTAATATGATCTTACTACCCATAGCTATCCTTAGTGATGGGAGTTGGACTTCTAATGGTGGAACAACTTTGCACCCACATTAAGGAGAAAGGAGAGTTCGAAAGAGTTTTATATGTGGTGGTAGACCCACAAGACTTAACTTCATGCCACTATCAATTATTGTCAAGTCTTTAGCAATTAGATGATTTTGTAAATGATGCTAAGCTTTTCAGTAGTTGATTGTAAAATATCTCCAATCTGCTGTCTTGAGCAAAGTTGTTGATCTTTGTACTAATGCGCACTATCATATAATACATTGAGGCACCAACCTATATATAATATGGTTCCTAAAAATGAGGCATGATAAGTGACCTCTCAGTGGAATTTCCTGCCCATTTGGAAAAGTAGTCAAGAGTAAATTATGATGATACCCTTGGAGGAAAAGGATCATCTCACCACTATGTTGGTACCCCAACACCTAATTGTGAGAGCCAATGTAGAATGTTGGGTGGTTGGTGACCACACCGTATTTGACATTGGTGCATCACCTGCCATATCCACGCACCTTGATCATGACATGGCCGGTATCTAGTCTCAACTTGGCTTTCATCTTCAAATTGAATTGGTTGGCTAAAAGTGTACCTCAATCATGATCTTATGGTCTTGTGCTTGTCAAATAATATAACTAGAATTGAAAGATCATCAATATCACCATCCACAAGAGGAAAGTTCTCTGCTTCATCCGAAGGACTTCTCTGGTAGTTTGCCTTTATTTTGGTAATCCATGAATCATTGCCTCCACCCAACTCCTTATCCTTCTTAGTAATGGCAACCTCCCTTCAAGAGCACTTTTGATGAGTTCAATATCACAAGGAATAAAACTTATTTATTTTGGACCTTTTTGATATGGACTCATCCTGACATGCCAACTTCAAAGTTTTGATAAAGCATCTATGGCATTCTATCCTTAAAGAATCTTATAAGTGGTAAATTCTATGATTTGGTCCAACTACTCAATGGTGTACTTGTCAAGTGATGGAGCTCTTTATAACATTATAACCAAATCATAATTGAAAATGTGAAGATGTTGATGTTCATGCTTAAAATAAAATGACTCCAAACCCAAAGCCTCATATTTGGCTTCATTGTTCATTAACAAATGATATGAGAATCTCATCATATCATCAAAGAGAACTATTCCTACCCCAACATTTTTGGAATAAATTGTGGTTCTTCTTCTCAGAGGAAGCCACACCATCAAAGTACATTTCAATGGTTAATTCTAGTGTCCCCTAAGTTCATTTGATCATCAGATCATCACTAAGCAAAATGTTAGACTCCGATGCTAAAAATCTCTTATCCTTTCACCCATGAAAAAAGGTAATGTCAAACTATGAGAATAATCCATCATTCCAACCATCAAGATAACCCATATCATCATAAGATACCAAGTGGATTGAACCTAGATTAAGTTTACCTATGAGAAAGCATCTAGTGTCAAATTTGGGATGCAAAGATTAAACATAAAATGCTTCTCAATGGATAATTAGCCTCAAATGTGGATTAGCATGAGGTAGTAGATGCATTTTCTTTTCATTCATCATTGACTTGGGTGGATAAATTACTAAGGGAGTTGTCCAATGTAGTAGTGCAAAGTATGACAAAATGCTTGGGGCTACTAGAACCATTCCATTGGTAATGTTTGATCAAAGGCATGCTCACACTTGTCATCCTACTAACTCAATCCTTTTGACAAGTGCTAAATGGTCGACATCTTCCCGATTTGATATAAAGTTTAGATGCCAACTTCAATAATCTATGTTGAGTTAACCTTTTCAATATTGCCTTGGTCTTCTGATCGATTTGATTCCCTAAACTAAAACCCAAAAATTTCTTAAATCTATTCCAAATGACACTTCGGGTTCATTTTGAAGTTAAATTATCTTAACTGCTCAAAAAAATACCAAGTCAAACAGATGGTCTCCTTTTCTACTTTTGACCAAGAGATCAACCCAAACCTAGTCCAAAACCTTCACTTTCAAACCAAACCCAAGTTCAATTCAAACATCAAATTCAAATCCAAATCCAAACCCAAATTCCAAAACTAAATGATTGATGCCTAAAACCAAACTTGAAACCTTTGCCATCTGACTTATCCATGGACTTAGCTAAATCATAACAAATCAATCCAATTGATTTTCTATAATCAATTTATAAATCACCCTATAAATATTCAAATGGTCAAAACTAAATCAAACTAAATTAATAAACCTTCCTAAGATAAATCCTATGACTTAGCTAAATAAAATCCAAATTAATAAACTGATTTTCTCTAAATCAATATACTAAAATTTAATTGAAACATTTAAATCAAAAAACTAAATAAACTAAATCAAAATAAACTTAATCCACATGAACTCCCCATAAAAATTCTTCATTCCAAAACCCAAACTCAATTGATTTTCTCATGAATCAATCATACCTAATCATATTCACAAATATAAATGAAATCTAAAACATCAAACCAAAACAAATAACCTAAGTCAAACCTAACTTAACCCTCTAAAATGTTCAAATAACCAAACCATAAACCCTAAACCTAATTAAATTTATATATCAACCCTAAACCATATAAACCTAAAACTAAATCAAACTCAACCCAAAATAAGCCAACTAAACCTAACCACTAAACCTAAAACCAATTACCTAAACCAAGTTCTAATCCTACCCAAATTGTAAACCAAGCCCATCACCCTCCCATCAAGATTGTTTAAACACTACAAACTTAAACCTAAGTCAACTTGGTCATTTGACCGTCAATCCCTAACCAATATGAACCAAAACTAGCCAAATTGAAAACTAAGAGAAATTGAAACCAATGATTCATACCAAATCAAAATGTATTTGAGTATGACTTGACCTTTAATGAGTCAAACCAAACCTAATTGGTCTTGGCAAGTTGACCCAAATCCGACTAAATTGGGTCAAATCAAATATAAACTAAATTGATAGAACAATGGATCTTCCAAATTGATTATCTAGAATTTAAAGATCATTCACCCAATTGAACAATTATGTCATAGAAATTAAAAGGTTCACTTGGTAAATAAAAAAAAAAATAGAATAAAGCTAAATCTTCAATTGGTCAACTAAACCCTAAAACCAACCCTAAACTTAACCCTAAACCTAAACACTAAAACCCTAAACAAACCTAAACCCTAAACCCTAAACCCTAAACCCTAAAACCTAAACCCTAAACCAAAACTAAACCCTAAACCCTAAACCTAAACCCTAAACCATAACCCTAAAACCTAAAATCTAAAACCTAAACTAAACTAAATAAAATCTAAAATAAAAAATAAATAAACCTAAACCTAATAAAATAAATAATAAAATAAAATAAAAAATAAACAAAACCTAAACATAAACCCAAAACCTAAAATAAACTAAAATAAAATAAACTAAATAATAAACCTAAAATAAATAAACTAAATTAAAAAATATAAAACCTAAATCAATAAAAAATAAAATATAAAAAAAAAATATAAATAAAATAAAATAAATAAAAAAAAAATAAAATAAAAAATAAAAAACCTAAACCAAAATAACCATAAAAAATAAAAAAAATAAATAAACCTAAAATAAACCTAAAAATAAAATAAATAAACCTAAAATAAACTAAAATAAACTTAAACCTAATAAACCTAAAATAAAATAAACTAAATAAAAAAAAACCTAAACCTAAACCTAAATAAAATAAAAAAACCTAAACCTAAAATTAAATAAATAAATAAAAACCTAAACCCTAAATAAAAAAAACCTAAAAAATAAAAATAAATTAAAATAAACCTAAACCTAAAATAAATAAACCTAAAAAATAAACCTAAAGAACATAAACAAAACTAAAATAAAAAAAAAATATAAACTAAAATAAACTAAAAAATAAATCTAAAAAAAAAACTAAAATAAAAAAAAAAACAAAAAAATAAAAAAAAAAAAAAAAAAAAAATAAACTAAAAATCATAAAGAAATCTAATTTAAATTTCTACTTTAAAAAAAACCCAAAAAAACATTAACCTAAACTAAAAAATAACCCTAAACTTAAAACCTAAACCCTAAACCCTAAAAATAAAAAAAATAATAAAACCAAAATAAACCCCAAACCTAAACCCTAAATCTAAACCCTAAACTAAAAAACCCTAAACCCTAAACTTAAACCCTAAACCTAAACCTAAAACCCAAAACTAATCCTAATAAAAACCCCTAAACCCCAAAACTAAACCTAAACCTAACTAATTAACCTAAACTTAAACCTTAAACTAAACTAAACCCTAAACTAACCTAAACCTAACCTAAAAACTAACTAAACCTAAAACCTAAACTTAAATAACCAAAACTAACCCTACACTAACCTAAACAAACTAAACCCTAAAACCCTAAACCCTAAACCCTAAACCCTAAACCAAAACCCTAAACCCTAAACCCTAAAAACTAAAAAACCCAAACCTAAAGTAAATAAAACCTAAAAATAAAATAAATAGAAAAACCTAAACCTAAATAAAATAAAATAAAATAAAACCTGAAAACTTAAACTAAACTTAAAATTAAATAAAAAAAAATAAAAAAACTAAAATAAAATAAATAGAAACCTAAACTAAACTAAAAAACAAAATAATCCTAAGAATAAAAAACCTAAATAAAATAAAAACTAAATGTAAAATAAAAATAAAAATAAACCTAAAATATAATAAAATAAAAACTAAATAAAAACCTAAACCTAAAAAATAAACCTAAAAATAAAACCTATGAATAAATAAAAAATAAAAAAAACCCCAAACTAAAAATAAAGCTAAACCTAAAATAAATATAAAATAAACAAAATGAAATAAACCTACACCTAAATTGAAATAAACTAAGCTAAAATAAATAAAACTGAAACATAAACCTAAAATAAACTAAACCTAAACCCTAAACTAAATAAAATAAAATAAACTAAAATAAACCTAAACAAAAAAAAATTAAATCTAAAAATAATCTTAAAATAAAAACCTAAAAACTAAATACGAAAACCCTAAACCATAAAAAAGCTAAATTCCTAAACCTAAACTAATTAATACCTAAAAATAAAATAAATAAAAAAACCTAAACAAAAAATAAAATGAAAATTAAATGAAAAATAAAAATAAAATAAACCTTAAATAAAATAAAATAAAACCTAAATAAAAACCTAAACATAAAATATAAACCTAAATATAAAACTTAAAAATAAATAAAAAATAAAACTTAAACCTTAAAAAAAAGCCTAAATCGAAAATAAAAAAAAAAAAAACCTAAGCTTAAACTAAAATAAATTAAACTAAAATAAATAAAACCTAAACCTAAAATAAACTAAACCTAAACCCTAAACTAAATAAAATAAAATAATCTAAAATTAAAACCTAAACTAAAAAATAAACCAAAAAATAAACCTAAAATAAAACCCAAACCTAAACCTAAAATGATAAAATAAAAAACATAAACTTAAACCTTAAACCTAAAATAAAATAAAATTAAAAAAAAATAAAATACCTACACCTAAACCTAAAAAAATAAACTAAAATAAGAAACCTAAACTAAAAGAAATAAACCTAAAATAAATAAACTAAACTAAATAAAAATAAAAAATAAACCTAAATAAAAATAATAAAATAAAATAAACTAAAATAAATAAAAAATAAGCTAAGAAAAACCTAAACCTACTAGTTTACCTAATGGTTTTTTTTAAAAGAACGCTAAACCTTGAGACCAAAATCGTTAATCCTAAACCCTAAACCCTAAAGCCTAAACCCTGATCCCTAAACCTACAACTCCAAACCCTAAACCCTAAACCCTAAACTAACCCTAAACACTAAACCCCAATCACTAAGCTCCTAAAGTTTAAACTACACCATAAACCTAAACCTAAACCTAAATACTAAACCCTAAACTAACCCTAAACTCAAACCCTAAACCTAAACTTAAACCTCCTAAACCTAAGCTAACTTAAACTATAAACCTAAATTAAAACTTAAACTAAAGCCTAAAGAAACCTAAATCCTAAACTTGCTAACTATAAACCTAAACCTAAACCCTACCTAAACACTAAAACCTAAACCTAAAGCTAAACACACTAAACACTAAACCCAACTAAACCTAACCTAAATACTAAACTAAAACCTAAAACTAAACCTTAAATAAAATAAGCCCTAAACTAAAAAATAAACCTAATGTAAATAAAATAAAATAAATAAAAGAAATAAAAATATAAACTAAACTAAAAAATAAAATAAGCCTAAGAATAAAAAATCTAAATAAAAATAAAATTGACCTAAAATTAAATATAATAAAATGAAAACTCCATAAAAACCTAATCCTAGAAAATAAACCTAAAAAGAAATAAAAAATAAATCTCAAACCCTAAACTAAAAATAAAAACTAAACCTAAAATAAAAATTAAATACATAAATAAAACCTAAACCTAAACTTAAAATAAACTAAACTTAAATCTTAAACTAAAAAAAATAAAAAAACTAAAAATTAAGCTAAACCTAAACTAAAAAATAAAACCTAATAGTAAACCTAAAATAAAAACATAAATATTAAACCCTAAACCTTAAAAAGCTAAAAACCTAAACCTAAACTAAATAAAATGAAAAAAAGAATAAATAAAAAACTAAACAAAAATAAAATAAAAAATAAAATAAACTAAAAGTATAAACTAGAGCCTAAGCCTTAACCGAAACCTAAAAGGAAAATAAAATAAAAAATAAAAGCTAAACTAAAATAAAATAAATCTAAAACTAAACTAAACTAAACAAATTTAAATAAAATAAAAATTGAACTTAAAATAAAAATAAAATAATGCTAAAATAAAATAAAATAAAAACCTAAACCTAAAAAAATAAACCTAAAAAAAAAAAAAAAATAAACCCTAAACTAAAAAAAACCTAAACCTAAAATAAATAAATAAATAAACCTAAACCTAAACTAAAATATACAAAACTAAAGTAAATGAAACCTAAACCTAAACCTAAAATAAACTAAACCTAAACCTAACCTAAAAAAGAATACCTAAAAATAAACCTAAAATAATAAAATAAAAACCCAAACCTAAACCTAGAAATAAAAAAATAAAACCTAAACCTAAAAAAAAACTAAACTAAAAATAAACATAAACCTAAACCTAAACCTAAAAAATAAACTAAAATAAATAAACCTAAAATAAATAAACTAAACTAAATAAAAATAAAAAGAAACCTAATAAAATTAAAAAATAAAGTAAACTAAAATAAATAAACTAAATAAACCTAAACCTACCAGTTTACTTAATTTTAAAAAAATGAAAATAAAAAATTAGAAAATCCCAAAACCCTAAACCTACAACCTAAACCCTAAACCCTCCTTCCCCAAGTGCTCTCGTTCTAATTTTGAATCTCTTGGTATACCAGGGATTTCTACGGCTTTGGCTTTGATTTTGACCGATTTTAAAGGCTTGAATGACATCTGGCCGATTGCGTGATGTTTCATCATTGACCATGGTTGCGGTGAGTTCTATTCATTGGGTTCCAACTCAAAATATGGATTTTTCAGCTAGGGCATCAGACATTTTGGGATTGGGTCGTAATGCTACATCTTATACTAAATCTTTAAGGCGCTCATGTAAGATTTCACCCTCTGTTGATTTGGTTAATCTCATTTGAACATCTTTAGAGGTTTGTTAGTCATAGTGTGCTTTAATGTAGATGTTGAAAAGTTGGCAATACCCTTTGAATTTTCTCTTGTCAGCAAGTTTCTTTGTGTCGTCCGAATTTGGATAAGATCCGCTCTTTTTTTCATAATCTCAAGCTTACAGGTGCCGTATCAATTGGTTTTATTGACCCTCGGTATAACCTGATTCAACTTTCTAAAGATCTAGATTATTCATGTGTTTTTCATGTCGTTCTTATTTCATCTTTAATTGTCAAATGCATTTGTTGAAATGGTCACCCCTTTTTGACATTAAGAAGGAATCTCCTATTGTCCCTGTGTGGTTATCTCTTCCTAATATGTGCATTCATTTTATTACCCATCATGTACTTTTTACTATCGAGGATTTATTTGGTCAGCCTTTGCAACTCGACAAATGACCGCTAGGTGATCTCGCCCTTCTGTGGCTCGAATCCTCATGGAATTAGACATAACTAAAAAAATACCCTAAAAAAGTTTGTATTTGCTCTGAGAAATATGAGTATTCGCAAAAGGTTGAATTAGAGAACCTTCTAATTTTTTGTTCCCACTGTAAAATACATGATCATGATAATTCATAATGTTTTATTCTCCATCCCCACTTAAAATAATGAATTCCTCCAAAGAAAAATGTTGTCTCTACCCATAAGTCAATTCCTACTTATGTTCATAAATCAGCCTCGGATCCTAAGGATGGTATGAAGGCTGTTATTGAGGTTGATTCCTTGGATATTGGGTTAATCCTATTGAACATGTTTCAGCTTCTAATGTTGGTTAGGATTCGACCGAAATTCAAAATGGGAAAGATGATTTACCTTTTATTCCTTCTTTGAATTTGAATAATAAATTCTAAGAGAAGATAGTTCTATTTCCTCTGATTCTATTCTTTCATTTATGCCAACTTTGTTCAAAGAAAATGAAGCTTTTAATGATGATTTAAATAATGTCGAGCATGCTGAAAACATTTATGATTCAGATTTTACTACTTGTGCTTTAAATGGTTCTAAATCATCACCATCTCTCATTTCTAATCTTGATATTGATGTTAATCCCACTTTTCAACTAAATATAGATTTGGAAGAAGGTGAACACCCCTCCAAACACTTAGAGATTTATCCTAAATCTATGACCAATGTTACTAAATCATACTCGGATGATGACTCTAGGGGAAAAGAAAATGGCTTACAAACTTATCATGCTAAAAAGAAAAAAGATGTTAAAAACTTCCCTCCTAAATTGTCCAAAAATGATACATCTGTTGCGACCTCTCACTCCTCTCTTAATTAACCTTTGCTTAACCCCTCTTTTCTAATTTCATTATGTTTAAATTATTTGTTCAGAATGTTAGAGGGATTGGTACCCTTTCTATTCATTATTGTATTAGAAATGTTTGTCACATTCATAATATTTCTTCTTATTCTGAGTCTCTTATTCATGCTAATAAAATTAACCATGTTGCTAGAATTATTTCAATAAATTTTTCTAATGTTAGTGATAAAATTTGGTATTTTTGGAATAATTTTAAGGTCTCTATTCTGAATGCTTTCATTAAGTTGCCAATGTTCAAATCTCTTATGGTGATTATTGTGTTTTGGGCTCTTTTGTCTATGCATCTTGTTATAGATCTAGTAGAAATTTTATTTGGGATATTTAAGGAATTTTGCTACCTCTATCAACAAACCTTGTTTTTTTGGTGGTGATTTCAACATCATTTTATTCTTTTTTGAATGAAGTGTTGTTGTTCTCCTAATATTCAATCCATGGAATATTTCTCCAATATGATCCTTGATAGTAATTTGATTTATATTGGCTTTAAGGGCTCTAGTTATACTTGGCAAAACTCTAGACTTTGGCAAAGGTTGGATTGGATTCTTTTTAATAATCATTTGATTACTCAATGTCCTATTACTTATATTGACCATTTAAGCAGAACATTGTCAGATCATGGTCCTCTTCTAGTTTCTATTAAAGATAATTCTAATAAACTAAAAAACCCCTCTTCTTTTAAATTTCACAATATGTGGATTTAGCATATTGATTTTTTTAATGCTGTGGCTAATAATTGGAAAGCTCCTTTACATACTGATAATTTGATTATGTGGATGAATAGACTTTAGTTTAACTTAAAAGACTTAAATAATATTTGGGTGGAACAAGCATTATTTAAAAACCTTTTTGTTAATATTAAAGATATGGAAAAATTGGTCTGTGATCTTGAAGTCTCTGTTATGTCTAATCCTTCTAAGATTACAAACTTGACTGAGGTGAAAGATAAACTTGTTAACTTCCAAAATATGGAAGAGACTTATTGGTGCAAAAAGCTGCTAGTAAACATATTACGGATGGTGATAAGAATACTAGGTATTTCCATGCTTTTGTTAATAAAAATAGAGCTTTAAATAATATTCAAAAATTTAAATATGATAATGGAGATTGGATTATGAAGAATAATGATATTAAGGAATCAATTATTAATTACTTTAGAAATATGCTTAATAAGAATTGCTCTTATGAAGCTATTTCTCAGTTGCAGTTGATTCCTTCTATTATTACTAATGATGATAATGATTTTCTAACCATTGTGCCTAATGAAGATGAAATTTTAAAGTTCGAATAGCATGAACATAGATTATGTTGTAGGGGGTTTCACTTTTTTTTCAAAAATGTTGGTTTATGATTAAAAATGATTTGATTGATCCTGTGATTGATTTTTTAAGGGTAATCTTTTTCTTAGATATTTTTCTAGTACTTCTAATGTTCTCATAGCTAAGAAAGATAATCCAGATTATTGGGGTTATTTTAGACCTATTAGTCTTTGCAACTTCTTCAATAAGCTGATTTCTAAAATTCTTACCAACATACTTAGTCCTTTACTTAATAGAATTATCTCTCTCAACCAAATTAGTTTTGTTAGAGGTAGATCTATTTATGACAATATTTTACTTGCCCAAGAATTAATTCATGATCTTGATTCCAAGACTAGAGGTGGTAACATTCTTTTCAAATTAGATATTACTAAAGCCTTTGATAACATCTCTTGGGATTTTTTTTAACCATATTTTGAATTTATTTGGGTTTTTGGATAAATTTATTTTTCTTATTAAAAATTATATTAGTAATGCCTAGTTTTTTATTTTGCTTAATGGGGAAGCCTTGGGTTTCTTCCCCTCTTCCCAAGGCTTACGACAAGGGGAACCTTTATCTCTTGCTTTATTTATTATTATTGTTGAGTACTTATCTAGGAACATCAATGATTTATGCTTAAATAATCCTAGTATGTACTACAAAACTCTTGGTGGTCTTCCAATTTCCCATTTAAGTTTTGTAGATGACTTCATTATTTTTTCCAATGCTTTTATTCATCACATCAAGCATCTCACATCTTTTTAAAATAAATTTGGTAGAGATGTGGTTGTTTTATCAATGATAACAAAAGTTATTTTATCACTTCCTCTAGTATCTCCAATAATAAAATAAATCAAATCCAGCATATCACTAATTTTAAACATCAATACTTACCTCTTAAGTATTTGGGTGCTTCACTCTTTAAAGGCAAATGTTCCCATCTCTTTGATGAGTTAATTCAAAATTTCAAATAAAATTTTGTTTGGGAATTCCATTTACTTTCCTTTGGTGGTAGGCTCACTATTCTTAAAAGCACTATCAACTCAATGCATCTTTATTTGATTCAAACTATTATCCCCACTAATGCTACACTTATCAGAATTGATCGTTTGCTTAACAAATTTTCTTGGGGCTCCAATAATTCTACCAAAAGAATGCATTGGACATCTTGGCATAAATGGGAGAAGGTGCTCTTAGTTGCAAGTCTATTCATGAAGCTATCACTGCCTTCTCTGATAAGCTCTGGAGGAATTTTAGAAAGAATGATAGCCTTTGGGCTAATTTTATGATGGAAAAATATTGCCAAGGTAAACACCCCCTTAACTATGCTTATAAAGTTGGTGACTCTCTGGTTTGGAAAAGGCTTTTCTCCATTATATGGGTTACCGAATCATTAATATCTTGGGGTATTCAGTTGGGTTTTTCTTTCTTTTGGCAAGACAATTGGATTGGCAATGGCTATATTGACATCCTTTTATCTACCCACTCTACTGCTACTATCAAAGTTAATTATTTTTGGCTTAATAATAATTGGAATGAAAGAAATCTTGAGAATTATATCCCTATTTCTCTTTTGACAACTTTAGAAATATCCCCATTTCTTCTAACAAACGACCAAATTCTTTTATTAGCTTTCTTATAATGGTGAATTGCTCTTAAAGAGGTTCAAAATTTTATTGAAAAATAAAAACCCCCTAATGTTTTTTTATTAAGCTTTGGAACAATATCATTCATTTCATATTCAATTTTAGGTTTGTAGGATTTTGAATAACTTTATTCTTGTTGACTTTGCTCTGTCTAAAGGGTTTTACTTACCTTGAAAGTGATATTGTTGCTTTCATATTGAAAATGTAAATCATGTCTTTATCAATGGTGCTATTACTTCTAAATTATGGTTTTGGTATGATGATTTATTTATAACTATTTTGGGTTCTATTTCTTTATATCAACTTCTTGAAGTCTATTTCAAAAATATGTGAAAGGTCATATGTTTTAATTGCTATTACCCTTATTAGGTTTATCTGGATGGATTGAAATGATGCTAAATATCATGGTATTCCTATGAACCATAAAAGGATCGTGGCTAGAACTAAAGAATATCTCATGCCACAGTCGCTTGTTGTTGTTGTCTTCTTAGATATGGATGACAATTGTTGAAGGCTTCGCTAAGTATTTGCCCCTGGATAGTTGATGGTAGAATATATCCAATATGTTATGTCTTGCAAAGTTGTTGATGTCGCTTTTGAATGGCTCATTATCGATATAATTTGTCAAGACACTATGAACCTATATACGATATGGTTTCCAAAAATTGGAGCATATGCTGAGCTATGACCTCTCTGAGCAGAATCGACTTCACCCATTTGGAAAAATAATCGCAAGCATAAGATGAATGATGACTTGAAGAAAGAGGATCAATCCACTACCTCCAACACTGAATTGCCAGGCCAATGTTGGGATGTAGAATGTTGGGTGGTTGGTGTAGGACCACACCCATGATATTGGTAGCATCGCTAAATATCCATGCAATCTTGAATCATCGATACAAGAGTATCCTCCTTGATCAAAGGCTTTCATCTTGATGATTATTGGCTCCACATAATCTCGAGTGTACTTGGTCACACCCAATGGGCTTCATGCTTGTCTAAATAACATAAACACATATGATAAATTGCCAAGACAAACATCATCCATAAGAGCATAAATTGCTCTACTTCATCTAAAGGGCTGACTTCTTCAGGTAGTTTTACTTTTTTTTGCAATCCATGAATGGTTGAATCTAACTTCTAGAATGGAACCTCCCCTTCAAGAGAGTACTTTTGATGAGAATATCAAAGGATAAGACTATCAATTTGGACCTAATCATATACTCATCCTCCGCATGTAAACTCCTTTTGCAAGCTTGGCTAAGTATATGCAACAACATTCTCCTTGAGGAATCTTATAAAATGGTAACCTCTGTGATTTTAAATAACAACTCAATGGTGTACTTATGGTAGGATAAACTTGTGCTCTATAACCTTAAGACCTAGTAATTTAGAAATTGCTAAGAATCCCTAAAGATGTTGATGTTCTGGATGCTTAGAGTAATGGCTAACTCTAGATCGATAATTAGAGCCTCATATTTAGCTTCATTATTATGCAAGGATTAGACAGATGATATGAGAATCTCATCATCGCTTATAATGAAGAGAACTATTCTATTTTCTTGAATAGATGTGGTTCTTCTCTTGAGAGGATCCACCATCAAAGTACATCTCCTATTGGTGTCACCTAAGTTCATAATTTGGTCATTTGGGAGATCATCACCAACCGAGAGTCACAGAAGTGGGTGTTCTAAGAAATCAGCATGTCCTTTTCCACGATAAAGGTAATACCAAACTACAAGAGGGTCATGGCCAACTATTTGATAGTGTCGACTGTCATGAGATAATGTAGTGGATTGATCCTAGAGATTAAGTTCACCTTATGAGGAAGCATATAGTGCTGTAGCTTTTGTGATGCAAAGATTAAATTTAAATAATGCTTCTCAATGGATGGATAATTAGCCTTAGTAGGGATTAAATGAAAGCTGAGGTAGTATAGTGCATTTTCCTTCCCATCATCATTGGCTTAGGCCAAGAAAGCACCAAGGGAGTCATCTAATGCAAAGAAGCAAAGTACAGTGGCTTGCCCAGATAGTGGTCGCTAGTTCATCTTTATCGTAATGCTTAATGTCTTCGAAGGAATGTTCTCACTTATCATCCCACTTGGACTTGGAATTCTTTTTGACAAGTGCTGAGAATGGCTAACATCTTCTCATTTGGTTGGATATAAACCATCTTAGATACACCAACCGCCATTGCATTGATCTGATTTCAGTTAAACTATTAGGGGGTGGCATTTCTAATATAACTTGATCTTCTCTAGATCTATTTCCCCTTGGTGTGACAATAAACCCAAGGAATTTCCTTGAAGTTATTTCAAATGCACACTTTGTCGCTCATTGAGGTTAAATTATCTAGCTATTCAAAAACTACTTCAAGTCAAAGAGATGGTCTTTTTTCTATACTTTGACTCATCGATAACTCAACTTGATGAATGAGTTCATCTAAGATTCGAAGTCATATGTGAAAAGCACCACATTTTTAACCAATTGATTTTATAGCAATATATTTTGATCGTGGTTCTAAAAGTAGTGTTTCTTTTCATCTTCGTGAGCCATCTTATTTGGTTATATTTAGATGAGCCATCCATGAAATAAAGAAGAAATGAGAAAACATCCACCATCGCCTATGGGGATTGGTAGTGGAAATTCATCTTAACATGCTTTTAAATCCAAAATAGATACATATGTGAATTTAGCCATTATTTTTCTTAACCGAGATGATTCAAGACTTGGACATTTTCTTTGGAAGCCAACATCGAGTTTTTTGTCACTCAAAAAATACTTGTTGTTCTATCTCTAATCGCATGCATCTAAGAGCTTGGTTGATAGCTGGGACATATCTTCTATTGGTTGGCCAATAAAGAGTTTTTCCATCACTAGGACTGTGTCTGACTGGCCTCTTCCTTTGCTTGATGGAGGTCAGGTCATCCTACCCATATGTTCTAATGTCATGTTCCACTTCATACTCTAAGTCTATTTTCCCTCCCTTTTATTTTATTTTTAATTTTCTCTTTTCTTTTCTTTATTCTTTTTCTCTTTCTTTTTCATTTTCTTTTTATGTTTTTTAAACTTTGGCCAAGTTCACAAGAATAGACTTGTTGATTTTTAGGGAGGTAGTAAGCCACATCCTCATATATGCTGACCTCGCGAACTGTAAATGGCTTGAGATCTTCTTTAGCATAGTAGACAATCCCACCTCTCACAAACTTTATACACTGATGTAGAGAGGATGGAACTATGTTGCTCTCATGCATCCATGGTATCCCAAGCAAAGCATTGAAAGATGTATCTGAGTCTATAATGTGAAACTTGGCTTTAGTCTTTTAACCATCTATCTCCAAGGGAAACACTATGGAGCCTAAGGCCAGTTGACCTCACTTTTGGAGTGCAGATTCAATCTTCCAATCTTAGACATAGGAGTCATCTAGACACTAAGACTTTCCTAGTCATAAGACACTTATAATAATTAGGTAAACACTTAACCTAAGCCTAAAGACTTAAAAGGGTTAACCATAGGATTAGGTTATACCTTAGGAATTAGGATAATCCACCTAACATACAAACCAAATCCAATCCATGTTCACCTTCTCAAACCAAAACTTATGTTCAATTCAAGCATCAAATTCAAATCCAAATCCAAACCCAAATTCCAGAACCAAATGATTGAAGCCCATCATCAAATCCAATCTTGAAACCCTTCCTAAGCTATATGACCTATCCCATGGACTTAACCAAATCTTAATCCAAATCAATCCAAAATCAATTGATTTTCACATAATCAATTTATTTGTTCATTATTCTTCATAAATATAAATCAATATACATTCAAATGATCAAAATGAAATCAAATTAAATCAAAACCCTTTCTAAGCCATATGATCTATCCTATGGACTTAGCCAAATCATAATCCAAAGTAAGTCAATCTCAATTGATTTTCTCAGAAATCAATCATATTGTCAATCATTTTTACAATTTTAAATGAAATATACATTTAAATCATCAAAATTAAATCAAACAAAATCAAAATAAAAACTTATGCCACATGACCCAACTCCATGGACTTAGCCAAATTCCTTCATTCCAAAACCCAAATTCAATTGATTTTCTTATTAATCAATCATACCTTCAATCATATTCACAAATATAAATAAAATCTACAATCATCAAGCCAAACCAAAATCAACCCAAGTCAAACAAACTTAACCCTTTTGACTTGAAATGTTCAAATGAACCAAAACCCATTTGAACCCAAGGAAATTGCAATTGAATTTATATATAAATCCCAAATCCATATATAAACTAAACTAAATCAAACTTAACCAAAAATCAAGCCAACTAAACCCAATTAGTCCACTTGACTGAAAGTGGCTAATTTGACATATTTGAGCCAAGTTCTAATCCTACCTAAATTGGATTGAACCAAGCCCATCAAAACCTCCCACCATGGTTGTTGATCACCCTAGGTTGATCAATTGTCACAAATTAGATCAAACCAAGTCAACTTGGTCATTTGACCAAGTTAACCCCTTAACTCATATGAACCCAAACTAGCCAAATTGCATCCTAAGCCAAATCCCTTGAAATAAATGATTCTTACCAAATCAAAATCAGTATTTGAATATGACTTGACCTTCAATTGAGTCAAACCAAACCCAATTGGCCCTCTTGACCCAAGTTGACCTAATTTTACCTAAAAGACCAAATTGGATAAAATCAAAATATAAACCAAATTGATTGCAATCAATTACTTAAGTTCATTCTGAATTGGTTGTTGAACTTGACCAAAGCCATGATTGGACCTAATTGAACATAGTTGACCTACATAGCCCAAATTGACCTAAATGTTCAAGTTGGCCTAAATCAAAATCAAATCCTAGGTAATTGAAACCAAAGCCTACAATCATCTTCAATTAGTTAACTAAATCCAAACCAACACCCAACCCAAGCTAATTTGGCCAATTTGGTCAAATTGGTCAAGTTAACCCATCTGACCCAAATGAATTCAAATGAGCCAAAATAAAATATAAGCCAAACTAAACTAAACTAATTGAACCAAAACATCCCAAATGTTCATATGAACTTGACTCAACCCTTGGTTTGACCCAATTTGACCAATTGGTCAACTTGACCCAACCTAACCCAATTTGACCTAGATGAGTCTAATTGAGCCAAACCTAACCAAATCAACTCTAATTGACTTGAAATTTGGGATAACCCACTTTTTTCTCATTTTAAATCTGGCCAAAATTAAATCCAATGTCAAATGATCATTCAACCCTTGGGTCAAGAGCATCACATAAGACAAATCACCAATGTAAGTGGTCATTTCCATTCCTTGGTACTCCTAATGGTCCACCTACCCCAGGACACAGCCCATACTAACCCAAGAAGGTGGTTGGGTCCATGATCCATGGGAGGTGAATCACTTCACCCTCCACATTGGAGCATTTGAAACTCATAGGACACCCATGATTCCTCCTTAGTAGCCACCTCACCAACCAACCAAGCAGCCAACTCTCTCGCCCGCCACCCATGACTCCCTCGAGATGTCGAACCACCACTAGAAGCCAAACCCAATCCATCGATCAAGATGAAGGGGTATACACTCCTCATTTCCACTAAAACACACACAAAATCATTCCTCAAAGCCCTAGCTACCTAAGATAAGTGGCTAGAGCCATTCCTTAAGCTCCCAAGCTCATTCCTTGGTTAGAAAATGCCATTCCCGTCCATCCATGTGGTGAAATTTTTAATTTCAAAAGAATAGATATACTTCCATCTTCACTCTATGCAAAATAAAATGAAGATGGGAATATAGTTCTTCTTTTTATGCATTTTTTATACCATGTAGATCTGCAGATGTTCTTATTGAGGGTGATCATGTATTACATTAAGGAGAGGTGTACTACCTCTAAAGAAAGAAGTCACCACCCTACAATGGACCTAATCACCTCAACAAGGACTCCTAAGAATAATGGGTCTGCATGTGTACCAAAGATTCTCCCCTACATTACATGGAAAAGTAAAGTAAGGTTTATTTTAAACTAGGTTTGTTAAGTTCCCTATAAGAGCAAGTCCCCATAGTTACTTACATTCTAAGGAATGAGATCCATTAGGAATACTCTTGATTAAGGTGAATGATCGTTGTCTCCAAAAATTTCAATAGATAGGACTATCAATCGATTAGTTTATTTTAGAAGATCATATGGGATTGATCAAAGAGAGAGAGTTATTATCAAATCTAATGAAAGATAACAAGGATATGCTCATGATGCTAGGAAACCTAGCGAGCATCTCAAACTATCTTATAGTTGGGCTTTATATTTTAGAAATTGAATTATTCATTTGAGTTGACTTTTTATTTGAAGTTTAGGGCTTATGATTCCACAACATAAGAATATGGAAATGCCTAAGAGGTGAGGATTTATGCTTATGGCCCATAAGGTAGAAGAAATCTCAGAACCTAAATCTATGGAGTTTTGGTGAAGGCCTAAAGCATGACCTAAATCTAAGGTGATAATGGGTTTTTGGTTTGCCTCCATAAGAGAGGACAAACCACCAACTTAGACTTACCACCTGGGGTGGCAGCCAACTAACTCCTCCTACATTCATGTAAAGTCATATGATGCAAGATAGCTAGGTTGTTATTTATTTAGGGAGAGACTAAGTACTTAAACTCACTCCTTAAAGAGGCTAGATCATGTAAGGGCATACTTCAAATGACCTAAATCTAATGCAAATCATATTACATTTTTTTTCATTGTTGGAGAATCATTTGACTCAGGCTTATAAGATTAATATGCCTAATGCATGAGAAATAAGATTATTGGCCAAAATCAGCGAGAAGGGAGGATGTGTGTTTCCACCATGGCTCTCAAAGGTCAAGCCAAGTTTCTCTGGCAAAGGTGGAAGCCCTCCAATCAAGAGTGAAAATAATATGCATTTGTGCATGATGTTATAAAAGAAATACTCATCCAGCTAAAGGGTTGCTAATTCTTTTAACTTGATTTTAGCCTAAGCTTTAGGTGAGGTTATGAGTTCTTTATTTTAATTTTAAATTATTAAATTTTGTAGAAGATTTATTTTTCCCTAAAAGCCTAATCCACATCCAAGCCATACATCAAAAAAGGAAGAAACTAGGAAAAGGATGTCATCTTAATGCACAAGCTAAACAAATCATCAATCAATTTATAAAGCTAACACAAAAAGAATAAGAGGCCATTTATGGTCAGTTTGGCCATTAGGCTAAGTTGGGCTGACCTATACCCATTGGGTTGACTGCACCACTCTCCCTAGTGTTTACTTGATCCACTAAGAGAGTGCCAAGTGGGTATGAAGAGGATTTGACCAAATTCTAAGTGGAATTGGCCAAAATTTATCCTGTGTCCTAAGAGTAAAATAGTCATTTGACCTTGATTTCAGCTTGGGCATGTTTGGTATGATGATAAAATAGGTTTGGCCAAGTTTCATTGGATTTGGAGTTGGTTTGATGTGGTTTGGCTCATGTTGACCCATTAAGGTCAAAATGGGTCAACATGGGTCAAGTTGACCCAATGGTCAAATTGGGTCAAACCAAGGGTTGGGTCAAGTTCATATGACCATTTGAAATGTTTTGGTGATTTGATTCAATTTGGTTTTGGTTTGAATTTGGTTCATATGATTTCATTTAGGTCAAATGGGTCAAGTTGACAAATTTGACCCATTTGACCTATTTGAGCTAGTTCATGGGTAAGTTTATGTTTCTTTGGTCATATGAGATGGATTGGTTTCAAATCAATTTTGGTTAAGTTTGAATTTGGCTCAATTTGACTCTTTAGGTCGGTTCAAGGACAATTGGGCTAGGTTAGGTCTTGTTGGCCAATGAGGCTTTGGTCAAGCTCAACAATCATTTTGAATGAACTTGACCCATTGGTGTTTCAATTAGTTTGGCTTAGATAATGTTTTGGCACATTTTGACTTTTTTAGGTCAAGTTGTCAACTTAAGTCCAATTGGGCTAGGTTGGGCTCAAATATTGGCTTGGTCAAGTTCAAACATTAGTCATGAATGAGTTTTGATCAATAGTTTCAAATAATTTGGCCTATGGTGGGTTTTGTTGTTATATTTTGGCTAAGTTGACTTGGTCAACCCCTTAGGTTTGACCTATTTGACCCAATTTGAGTGATTGATCATCTCATGATGATTGATCATGATGAGAGGCTTAGGTGGGCTTTGTTCAATCCAATTTGGTTAGGATTAGAATTTGGCTCATAAGGGTACTTTATGTCACTTTAGGTCAAGTGAGCCTAAGTGGGTCAAATGGTCAAAGCTTGATTTGTTTTATTGAACTCACATATGGACTTATGATTGAAATGCAAATCCATTTGCTAGTGGTTTTAAGTCCAATGAGTTTTGATTAATTTCATAATTTCAAGTTCAAATGGTGAACATGAAATGGAATTTGGCTTGATTTTTGAATTTAGTTTTGGTTAAGTGATTGAAGTTTGTATTTATATTTGGATTCATGATTGAAGGATTGATTGAATCATGAAGAAAAATGAAGAGTTTGGCTTGATTTGAATTTGATTTGGCTAAGCTCAAGAATTAGATTTGAAAGGCTTAGGTTGGATTTTGATTGAGTTTGAGTTTGATTTTGGAGTTTTGTTGTTTGAATTTATATTTCATTTATATATATGAATATAAATGAGAATATAAATAGGTTATGAGAAAATTTCATGGATTTGAAGTGATTTGAACATGACTTAGGCTAAATCCATAAGAGAGGATTAATGGAATTAGGAAAGATTTGGAATTTTAGATTTGAATTTTGGATTTAATTTGATTATTTTGAATTTATATTTCATTTACATATGTGAATATAAATGAGAATATAAATGAGTTGTGAGAACATTTCATGAATTTGAATTGATTTGAATATGATTTTGGCTAAGTCCATGAAGAGAAATCAAAGGACATAGGCAGGATTTCGAGTTTGGAATTTCAATCATGGATTTCAATCATGTATAATTGATTTTAGTTTGGAGAAAATAAAATAAGATTGATTTGGTGTTTGAGAAAATCAATTAGGATTGATTTGATGTTTTTCTTGAAGGAAGGAAGTGAGGAATGTGGTTCAAGCTATAGTGTAGGCAAATTTTCCTAACACCCATAAGGCATGACCTTTTCCTATGGCTAACCCTTCTAAGTCTCTAGGCTTGAGTGTCCACCTAATCACTAGATGTGTCTTAAGACTAAGGAACCCTTAGTGTCTAAGAGGGAGGGTTTGAGATCTCATCCTAAAAAGAGGTGAACAAAGGGCACCCAATATGTGTGGTGTGACTGACAAGGAATACTGCACGTATTGGTGCTGACCGAAATGATCAACTACACCAAAAGATTATAAACACTAACAGAAATAATCTACCCCTAACCCAAGGTGTAGAAGGAATCCAGAGCTTAGTGCAATGTGGCTCTACTTATGTCCAAGAAATAAGAGAGAGGGAAGAGTCCACTAAGGGATAGAGTAGGTGAACCTTCCACTAGGGAAGTTCAAGTCATCCACAAAAGGATGAGTGGTTTGATTTGATATGAGTCTCACTAGGAAGAGAAACTTGATTTATTTAATTAATTTTTTTTGGGGAAGAGGGTTGAATTCATTTCAATTGTTTTTTAGGCTCCACTGGGGGAAGTGAACTCTCCACTAGGATGGGTTCAAGTCATGTAAGGGAGGGGTTGTGAAATCCGTTGAGGGATTAAAATTATAGATCCATTAAGGAACTAGAAAGATTGCATCACTGAGGAGAAGCAAAAGATTTGATTTAGATTGATTGATTATTTTGTTTATTTGTTTCATTGGATTTGTTTTGTTGAATTTTATTTTAGATTTTTAAATTTTGATTTTTGAGATGGATCCTGGTTTAATGGATCGTACTGGTAAGAGCCAAGGAGGCCTACCTAACTCAGACCAAATCCAAAGGGGTAGTCTACTAAACACATAGTAGACTAGCCAACTAAAGGGATTGCAAGATGCAACAACTATACAAGAAAGTATAGTAGACTTACATCCTCCAAAGTAAGACTATTTGGGTTAATCTATTGGCAAGGAAATAGATTAAACCCAACCTGATGACTATTGAGTGAATAGTGAGGGAGACTTAAACAAATTAAGGATAGTCAACATTTAATTTAATTTTAGATTTTTTTGATGGGTCCCATCAATTTGATGGATTACGAGTAGGGGCCACGGTAGCCTAAACCTAACTCAGACTTACCAATCCAAAGGGAGTAGTCTACCAACCATATGGTAGGACTATCCGATTGAAGGGGTGCCTTTTGGTGTGCAATTGTCAAGTCTTAAAAAAAAAGTGCAGGGACTCACATCTTCCAAAATAAGAAACCACTGGGGTGATCGGTTTCTTTAGACATCAAATCGAACTTGACCTAGGGCTGACTATTGAGTGAATGCCGCTAGGGGACTTAAATTAGATCAAAGATAGTGGAAGGTTAATTTCATTTTTTTAGTTTATTTTGATGGATTACATTGGTTTGCAATGGATCAGACTGAGAAGGAGCTCATATCAACCTAGACCTATCTCAGATTTATTGAACCAATGAGAGTAGCTTCCCGGCTAATGGGAGAACTATCTGACCAAAGGAGTGCCTTTCGGTTTGCAATGATCAATCCAAGGGAATAAAGCTTGAGGACTCACATCTTCAACTACAAAAGACCATTGGGGTGATCGGTTGCTTTGGACAACAAATCAAACCGACCTACTCCGGGCTTCTGACATGCAAAAAAAATCCATCATAGTCTTATATCTTGCAAAGCGGAATGACAGCCGGTGTAACCTTCTTGTAAAAAAAATAGATTGAACGAAAGGTGATAATGGAGTATCGACATGGTGATTTATCTAAACTCAAGTAGTTAAATTCCTATAGGAAGTTCTGCACGCCCCTAAAGATAGGATGTCTGCTTGGGAAAATGGGCCATTTGGGTGCTTGAATTCTTAATCCACAAGCGAATATTTTGTTTTGTTTGCTTAATTTGTTTTATCATAGACCCTGTTAGTTTATGAGGGATCAAACTGAGAAGGAGCTTATATCAGCCTAGCCCTATCTCAGATTTACTGAACTAAGGGAGAACCTGCGCATTCGTTGAACAAATTATCCAACCACAAGGGTGGCTACTAGGAAAGGGGGATTGTCCAATCCAAAAGTAACCTAGGTAGTGTCTAAATTGCAGGATGTGATCCAAAAAAATGCCCAGGGATGGGGCTACTAAAGGCTTAATCCAAAACCCTAGAAAATGACATGGCTAGTCATATCAAATAGGTATTCGATGCCCAACTCAAGGAGAAAGCGTGTGGACTCACATATAAAGAATGGTGTACTCGGGTGATCGTCGATAGTGAACATCAACCAACCTAAGGTGCCTATTAAGAAGAGCCTAGGATGAAAGCTCGAGGACTCACATCCTCCTATAACAGAATTGATTGTTGGGATAGTCTGTTTTTGACTCGACATGTGTCATCTGACCTAGGGTGGCTACTGAGTGAATGCCGCTAGAGGACTTATATCAACTCAAACATAGTCAAGAGGAAAGGAGCCCTTGGGGAACTTATCCTAAACCTCAAATATACTCAACCTAGTTACCATGATGGAGTTCAAGAAGAAAGCAGGGGACTCACATCTTCTTAAGCAAAGTCAACATGAGGTAGCTACTTACAGAGTAGCCCCATACTAATAAGGCGCTTGCTAGTTTGCAATGATTAAGTTAGGTAAAAAGTGTGGGGACTCACATCCTCAAACAAGTGACCACTAGGGTGACATACTAGTGAGGTAGCATGTGATCCGACCTGAGTGAGTGCCAGGGGGCTTTGCTCCCACATTAAAGTAAAAGACAAAAGATTTATGTTTATTTTAAGCATGTTTTAGAAGGAACAGGATACCTATGGGGGACTCTTACACATACCTTAAACACACTAGGTAGGTTGATGGAGTGGTGCCACGGATGGCAGCCGGGAATTCCCACTAAGAAAGGATGTCGCTCGGGTTCTCTTACACCTAACTTAGTTGTGCTAATTGAAATAGCATGTCTTGGGTTCTCTCACACCTATTCTAATAGCGCTGGGAGGTTGTGTTTGTGATGTGAAAGAGGGATACGATGTCATTAGGAACTCTTACACCAACCCTAAACACATTACGGGGGATTTGCAAGACAAGCAAACAATACTTCGAAAGAAGAGAAGATTTTGATTAATCGAATGATTTTTGTTCTTTTATTAATAATTGCTTTCAAACATGGTTTATTTTATGGGTAATATTTTTTTAGGTAGAGCCCATTAATTGGAAGCACGGATGTTCCCTTTTATAATCGATGAGCTGATATGATCCTCCTTGGTAAGCCTTCTCTATAGCATGGGGGCCTTCTTAAGTGGGTTCAAACTTTCCTCCCATCTTTCAATAATAATAATTGGTCTCCTCAGGACTAACACAAGTTTTCCAACTTGGAAAGACTAGGTTGGACTTGTTGTGAGCTTGAATCATGTTGGCTTTGTACAACTCGAGGTTCTAGCGCCTCAGGTGACTCTCATCCAAACCATCAAGCTCATCTAATTGCAACTTTGCATTATTCAAGTACCCAATGCTATCCTTAGTGATGGGAGTTGAACTTCTAAAGGTAGAACGGATTTAGACCCATACACTATAGAAAATAGAGTAGACTGACTTAGAGTTTGGTATGTGGTGCGAGCCCACAAGGCTTCAACTAACTGCTCATGTCACTATCCTTTGTTATCATCAAGAGTCTTCTTCAATATCTGGATGAGAGTTTTATTGAATGCTTCCACTAAGCCATTTTCTCTAGGGTAGTAGATAGTAGATTATATTGAATCTATACCGTGTCTTCTCGTGAAGCTATTGATCTTTGCACTTTTGAATGCAATACCAGTATCAAATATAATTCGTCAAGACACTCCAAACCTATATACAATATGGTTCCAAAAAAACTAAAACACATGTTGAGCTGTGATCTCTCTGAGTGGGGTGGCTTCCGCCCACTTGGAAATGTAGTCGGTGGAAGCTAGAATGAACCCTTGACCCTTAAAAGAAGGAGGGTCGATTGGACCCAGAATGTCGGTACCCCAACACTCGAATGTTCATGATGCCAATGTAGGGTGTAGAATGTTGAGTGGTTGGTGGAGAACCACACTATGTACCTGACATTGATGGCATCTCCTAACTACATCCATGCAGTCTATAATCATCGAAGTCCATAATATCCAAGTCGCTTGATCTTCATCTTCATCTTTGGACTGGATTGATGTGCTCCATATAGACCTGAATGTACCTCGCCACAATTCCATGGGCTTAGTGTTTATCTAAATAGTGTAACCACATTTAGTCAAAGAGTGGTACGTGGTGCCATCAATGAAAGTGAGAGAGAGCTCTCTATTTCACCTGATGGGCTTGTGACTTTTCATGAGGTAGCTTGCCAGTGTTCAAATAGTCTATGAACGGTTGCCTCTAATCTAGGTCCTCATTTTTTTTAATAACGACAACCTCCCCTTCAAGAGAAAATCTCTCGATGAGTTCAAGATCAATAAGGGACATGACTTGTCTATTTTGGACCCTTATTGAAATGGACTCATCTTCCAAACATGTAAGTTCCTTGGCGAGTTTGGCCAAAACATCTGCTACTGTGTTCTATACTCAGGGAACATTATAGATGGTGACTTCAAGAATCTAGGCTAACAGCTTCATGGTATATTCATGGTGATGATGAAGCTTGGGTTTGAGAACCCCCAACAATCTATGACACCGAGAATCCCCATAGATGTTGATGCTCTTGACCGATACTGTAATGGCTAACTCTAGACTAGCAATCAAAGCCTCATACTCAGCTTCATTATTGTGGGGTTGAAAAGATAGTATGAGAATCTCATCACATCAGTTTGGGGTTAGAGAACTATTTATACCCCTACATTTCCTAGGAGAATAGATCATGGTGCTTCCTTTTTATGAAAAGAAGTTGCACCATCAAAACATATCTCCCATCATGCCTTAGGAGTCCTTATTAGATGATTAGGTCCATTGAAGGGTGATGTCTCTATCATTCGAGATAATATATCATACCTCTATATCGTATCTGATCACTTTAATAAGTACCCCCTTAGATCTACATGGTGTGTCCCCATATACATCTAAAATAAACACATTGGGTTGTACTCTGTTGTAGTACATGTTGGCCCATGTAGAAAAGATTGGGTTGTATTTTCTCATGAAGGAGAGAGAGATTTGTTGTAATGTCATTTTGATTTAGTGAATTCTTAGCTTAGTTTTCTAAGTGGTGCAGAAATTTTGGGGTTTCGTCGAACAACATAAAAATCTCCTAAACCCTAAAACCCTAAGCCCTAAACCCTAAACCCTAAACCCTAAACCTAAAACCTAAACCCTAAACCTTAAACCTGAAAACCTTAATCCCTAAACCTTAAACCTTAAGGCCTAAAACCTTAAACCTTAAACCCTAAACCCTAAAACTTAAACCCTAAAACCTAAACCTTAAACTCAAAACCCTAATTCCTAAACCCTAAACACTAAACCCTAAACACTTAACCCTTAACCCTAACCCTAACCCAAAACCCAAAACCCAAAACCCTAAAAGCCTAAACCCTATACTCTACATTATGCCTAAACCCTAAACCCTAAACCCTAAAGCTAATCCACCTAACTATAAAACCTTAATTTAAGTTTAACCTAAACTGACACCTGTTAGTTTAACCTAACCTAAACCTAAACCTTAATCTAAAGATAAACCTCCAACTAAAAACTAATAACTACTAACTTAACCCTCCTAACTAACCTAAACCTAAACTTAAACTCAAAACCCTAATTTAAACTAACTATTAAAACTGACAAAAGTTTTAAAAAACCAACCTAAAACCTAAACCCTAAACTAACCCTAAACCCTAATGTAACCCTAAACCCTAACCCTAAACCCTAAACCCTAAAACCCTAAAATCATAAACCCAAAATCATAAAAATGTAAAAACCTAAACCTAAAATAAATTAAACCTAAAAATAAAATAAATAAATAAATCTAAACCTAAATAAAATAATAAAATAAAATAAAATAAAATAAAAAATCTAAACTAAAACCTAAACCTAAACCTAAAAAAAAAAACATTTAAAATAAATAAAAAATAAAATAATTGAAAAGCTAAACTAAACTAAAAAATAAAATAAACCTAAGAATAAAAAGCTAAATAAAGAAAAAAACTAAATGTAAAATAAAAAATAAAATAAACCTAAAAAAATAAAATAAAACTAAATAAAATAAAACCTAAAAAAAAATAAACCTAAAATAAATAAAAATAAAACCTAAACCCTAAACTAAGAAAAGTAAACCTAAAATAAAATAAAAAATGAACAAAATTAAATAAACCTAAACTTAAACTAAAATAAACTAAACTAAAATAAATAAAACCTAAACCTAAACCTAAAATAAACTAAACCTAAACCTAAACTTAAACTAAATATAATAAAATAAACTAAAAATAAACCTAAACCTAAACTAAAAAATGAAACCTAAAATAAAACCTAAACCTAAACATAAAAAAAATAAAATAAAAGCCTAAACCTAAAACTAAAAATAAAAATAGAACTTAAACCTAAAAAATAAAATAAAAATAAAACTCAACTAAAAAATAAACCTAAACCTAAAAAAAACTAAAATGAAAACCCTATATTAAAATAAATAAACTAAACTAAATAAAAAAATAAAAATAAAAATAAAAATAAATAATAAAATAAATTAAAATAGATAAAAAATAAACTAGATAAACTAAATAAATCTAAACCTACCGGTTTAGTTAATTTAAAAAAACCTTAAACCCTAAATCCTAAATCCTAAACCCTAAACCTACAATTGTAATCCCTAAACCCTAAACCCTAAAAAGCCCTAAACCCTAAATCCTAAACCCCAAACCTTAAACCTAAACTAAAGTAACTACATAAATTAAAAAAATAAACCTAAGCCTAAAACCTAAGAATGAGCAGAACATTGACAGCAGGAAAATCACCGTCAACCAGGCTCAATCTAGATCTGACGTTGGAGGCAAAGGAGGAGGCGGCGGTTATCACAGTGGTGGTGGGGCTTCTGGAGGTGCTAGAGGATATGGACCTGGTGCTCGAAGCAGTGGTGGCTATGGAGGTGGGAGGAGCGACTGGTTATAGTGGTGGTGGTAGAGGGAGTGAGGATATGATGGTGGATCCCGCTACTCGAGAGGCAGGTGGTTCAAATGGGAACTACAAAATTTGAAGAATGGCCGATCGATCTGGTGCTTATGAAACTATGTCTTTACAGAAAATAGTTCTAGTTATCTAGGGTTTTGATTTTCTCTATGCTCATATTTTATTTATGTATAAAACTAAACTAAAACTCAACCTAAACCTAAAACATAAACCCTACACCCTAGACTATAAACCATAAAAATCCTAAACCATAAACACTAAATCCTAAACCCTAAACCCTAAACCCTAAAACCTAAACCCTAAACCCTAAACCCTACACCCTAAACCCTAAGCCATAAACCCTAAACCCTACACCATAAAAACCCTAAACCTTAAACCCTAAAAGCGTGAACCCAAAACTAAACCTAAAACCTAAACCTAAACCAACCTAAACCCTAAACCCTAACCCTAAACCATAAACCCTAAACCTCAAACCCTAAACTTAAACCTAAAGTAAATAAATAAATTAAAAATAAACCTAAACCCAAAACCTAATAAACATAAACCAAAACCTAAACCAGGGTGGGTAGAACCTTGATGGAACATCATCACAAGCTCCTAGATCTAGATGGAGGAAAAGGTTGGAGGAGGTAGTTATTGCAGTTGTGGTGGGGGACTAGAGGTGCTGGTGGATATGGAGGTGGTGGTCGGAGCAGTGTTGGTTATGGAGGAAGGAGGAACGATGAAGGTTTTAGTGTAGTGGAGTAGGAGATCAGGGATATGATGGGATCCATACTTGAGAGGTCGGGAAGGTTCTGATGGTAACTATAGAAACTAAAGAATGGTCATTCTGATTTGCTCATGGAACTGTGTCTATACAGTAGAGATAGTTCTAGTTATCTAGGGTTTTTGATTTGCTCTATGCATGCTCATTTTTTATCTATGTCGTCACTTGTGTCTTAAAAAACTTGGTGTGTTACTTGGTTAATGAAATTGAAAAGAAGAAATGTTGAATCTGAATTTGTTCTTTATTAAAAAAAAAACCAAAACCCTAAACTCTAAACTAAAAATTGAACCCTAAACATAAAACCTAAACCCTAAACCCTAAACCCTAAAAACCCTAGACTTGAAACTGTAAACCCTAAACCCTAAATTTTAAATTTTAAACTGTAAACCATAAACCCTAAACCTAAAATAATAAACCTTAAACTAACTCTAAACCCTGAACCCTAAAAAGGTAAAAGCGTAAACCTAAACTAAATAAAATAAAGTAAATAAATAAAAAAAATACTAAACCTAAATAAAATAAAACATAAACCTAAACCTAAACCTAAGCCTAAAAAAGAAAATAAAAAACTAAAATAAAATAAAATAAATAAAACCAAACTAAAATAAAATAAAAAAAAACCTAAAATAAATAAAACTAAACCTAAAATAAAATAATAAATAAATAAAAAATAAAATAAAATAAAAAATAAATAAAAACCTAAACCTAAAAAATGAACCAAAAAATAAAACCTAAAAATAAATAAAAAAATTAAACCTAAAACCCAAATTAAAAAACCAAAACCTAAACCTAATATAAAATAAAATAAACCAAAACCTAAATAAAATAAACTAAACTAAAATAAAACCTAAACCAAACCTAAAATAAACTAATACTAAACTTAAACCTAATCAAAATATAATAAAATAAACTAAAAATAAACCTAAACCTAAACTAAAAAATAAACTCTTAAAATAAACTTGAAATAAAAATCTAAAACTTAAACCTAAAAAAATAAAATAAAAACCTAAACCTAAACCTAAAAATGAAAAATAAAATCTAAACCTAAAAAAAAAAAAAAAAAAAAAACTAAACTACAAAATAAACCTAAACCTAATCCTAAACCTAAAAAATAAACTAAAATAAAAAACCTAAACTAAAATAAATAAACCTAAAATAAAGAAACTAAAACAAATAGAAATAAAAATAAATCTAAATATAAATAAATAATAAAATAAACTAAAATAAAAAAATAAAATAATTAAACCTAAACCTAAAACTACTAATTTACTTAATTTTAAAAAAGTAATAAAAAATAATAGAGATAAAAAAAATAAAAAAATCCTAACCCTAAAACAAACCCTAAACCTTAAACCCTAAACCGTAAACCTATAACCATAAAACCTAAACCTTAAACCCTAATACCCTAAACCCTAAACTTAAACCCTAAACCTTAAAACGCAACCTAAGCCCTAAAATATAAAAAAGCTAAAACCTAAACCTAACTTAAATAAAAGGTAAAAACAAAAACAAAACCTAAACCTTAATTAAATAAGTAAAAAAATATAATAAAAGGTAAAATAAAACCTAAGCCTAAACTTAAACCTAAACCTAAACTTAAAAATAAAATAAAAAATATAAACTAAATAAAAATAAATTAAATAAAAACCTAAACTAAACTAACAAAGAAAATAAACCTAAAAATAAAAAACCTAAATAAAATAAAACTAAACATAAAATAAAACCTAAAATAAAATAAAATAAAATTAAATAAAAATGAAGGATTAAAATAAACCTAAAACACCTAAAAATAAATAAAAATAATACCTAAACCCTATGCTAAAAAAATCCTAAACCTAAAATAAATAAAAAAAATAAAACCTAAACCTAAACTAAAAATAATATCTAAAAATAAACCTAAAATTAAAACCTAAACTTAAGAAAATAAAATAAAACCTACACCAAACCTAAAATAAAAAATAAAACTTTAACCTAAAAAGTAAAATAAAAATAAAACTAAACTAAGAAATAAACATAAACCTAAACCAAAAAATAAACTAAAATAAAATCCTAAACTAAAATAAATAACCTAAAATAAATAAACTATACAAAATAAAATAAAAAATAAACCTTTATTACAATATAAAATAAAATAAACTAAACTAAATAGAAAATAAACTAAATAAACTTAAACATACTGGTTTACTTAATTTAAAAAAAAAAAATACCTGAAACACTGTAACTCTAAACCCTAAACCGCAAATCCTAAACGCTAAACCCTAAACCTCAAACCATAAACTCTAAAACTAACTCTAAACCCTAAACCTTAAACCATAAAGAAACTAACTAAATCCTAAACCTAAACCCAAAGCTAAACTCAAATCCTAAACCTAAAACCCTAAATCCTAAACCTAAACCTAAACTAACCCTAAACCTAAACTAAAACCCTAAACCCTAAACCTAAACACTAACCCTAAACCAAAACTATTAAACTAAACCTAAAACACTAAACCCTAAACTAAAAACCCTAAAACTAAACCTAAACCCTAAAGCAATCTAAACCCTAAATGCTAAACCCTAAAACCTAAATCCTATCCCTAAACCCTAAACACTAAATCCATAAACACTAAAACTCTAAACCCTAAACCGTAAACCTTAAAACTTAAAAACTTAAACCTAAACTAAGGAAAACCAAAAAATAAAATAATTAAAAAAACCTAAACTTAAACAAAATAATAAAATGAAATAAAGTAAAAAACATAAACTAAAACCTAAACCTAAACTCTAAAATGAAATAAAATAACAAGTTAAAATAAAATAAATTAAATAAAACCTAAACTAATTTAAAATATAAAATAAACCTTAGAATAAAACCAAAATAAATTAAAACTAAACGAAATCAAAATAAAATAAAATGAACTAAATAAAATCTAAACCTATAAAATAAACTTAAAAATAAATAAAAATAAAACCTAAACCCTAAAATAAAAAACCTAAAACTAAAATAAATATAAAGTAAACAAAATAAAATAAACTGAAACCTGAACTAAAATAAACTAAACTAAAATAAATAAAACCTAAACCTAAACCTAAAAGAAACTAAACCTAAACCTAAACCTAAACTAAATAAAATAAAATAAACAAAAATTAAACTTAAACCTAAACTAGCAATTTAAACTTAAAAATAAACCTATTATAAAACCTAAAACATAAACCTTAAAAATAAAATAAAACCAAAACTAAACCAAAAATAAAAAAATAAAACCTAAACCTAAAAAGTATAATAAAAAAAACTTAGTTAAAAAATAAACCTAAACCTAACAAATATACTAAAATAAAAAACCTAAAATAAAAAACTAAACTAAATAAAAATAAAAAGTAAACTTAAATATAAATAAAAAATAAAGTAAACTAACATAAAAATAAAACTTAATATACTAAATAAACTTAAACCTACTGGTTTACTTAATTTAAAAAAAAACCTTAAACCCTAAATCCTAATCCCTAAACCCTAAACCCTAAACCATAAACTCTAAACCTACAACCTAAGCCTTAAACCCTAAACCCTAACCCTAAACCCTAAACCCTAAACCCAAAATCCTAAACCTAAACAAAAGTAACAAAATAAATTAAAAATAAACCTAAACCTTAAAACCTAATAAACCTATACCTAAACCTAAACCCTAAGAATGTGCGAATCTGATCGAACATCACAGAAACCATGTTTAGTCTAGATCTAGCGGTGGAGGTGAAGGCAGAGGCGGTGGTTACCACAGTGGTGGTGAGGTATCTGGAGGTGCTAATGGATATGGAGGTGGTGGTTAGAGCAGTGCTAGTTATGGATGTGAGAGGAGCGATGAGGTTGCAACCTTTGGTGGAGAGGAGAGATCGGAGATATGATGGTGGATCTCCCTACTCAAGAGGCTGGGATGGTTTTGATGGAACTTGAGGAACTGAAGAATGGTCGATCTGATCTACTGCTTATGGAACTATTCCTTTACAATAGAGACGGTTCTAATTATTTAGGAGTTTTTATTTTCTTTATGCATGTTCATTTTTGATCCATGTCATCACTTGTGTCTTAAAAAATATGGTGGGTTACTTGGTTGATTAAATAAAAAAAAAGAAATGTTGAATCTAAATTTGTTCTCTTTTAAAAAAAGAAACCGTAGGCCCTAAACCCTAAAAACTCCTAACCCTAAACCCTAAACCCTAAACCCTAAACACTAAACCCTAAAACCCAAAACCCTAAAACCTAAACCCTAAACCCAAAATCCTAAACCCTAATCCCCAAACCTAAAATTTAAACCCTAAACCCTAAATCCTAAATCCTAAACCCCAAACCCTAAACCCTAAAAAGCTAAAATCCTAAACCTAAACTAAATAAAACCTAAAAATAAAATAAAAAAACCTAAACCAAAAAAAAAATTAAATTAAATTAAATTAAAATGTAAATTAAAACCTAAACCTAAACCTAAACCAAAAAAGAAAATAAAATATAAAATAAAAACTAAAATAAATCAAATAAATAAAACCAAAATTAAAGTAAAAGAACCTAAATAAAATAAAAACTAAACTTAAAAAATAAAATAAACATAAAATAAAATAAAATAAAATAAAAACAAAATAAAACCCTAAACCTAAAACATAAAACAAAATATAGAACCCAAAAATAAAACAAAAATAATACCTAAACCCAAACTAAAAATAAGAAGTTAAACCTAAAATAATAATAAAAAAACCTAAAGCTAAAATAAAATAAACTAAACTAAAATAAATAAATCCTGAACCTAAACCTAAAATTAACTAAACTGAAACCTAAACCTAAACTAATAAATAAAACCTAAAAATAAACCTAAAAAAAACCTAAAACCTAAACCTAAAAAAATAAAATAAAAACTTAAACATAAACCTAAAAATAAAAAGTAAAACCTAAACTTAAAAAATAAAATAAATATAAAACTAAACTAAAAAATAAACCTAAACCTAAACCTAAACCTAGAAAAAAAAGAAAAAATAAAAAACCTAAAGTAAAATAAATAACCTAAAATAAATAAAATAAACTAAATAAAAATAAAAAAAACCTAAATAAAAAAACTAAAATAAATAAATAAATAAACTAAATAGACTAAATAAACCTAAACCTACGAGTTTACTTAATTTAAACAAAAAAAAAAACTCTAACCCTCAACCCTAAACCCTAAAACTAACCATAAACCCTAAACCTACAACCCTAAACCTAAAACCCTAAACCCGAAACCCTAAACCCTAAACCTAAACCCTAAACCTAAACCCTAAACCCTAAAACCCTAAACCCTTAACCCTAAACCCATTATCTTACCACCCTAAACCCTAAACCCTAAACCCTAAACACCAAACTCTAAACCCTAAACCCTAACCCCTAAATCCTAAACCATAAAAACTTAAAAACCTAAAAACCTAAAAACCTAAACCTAAACTAAATAAAACATATACCTAAACCTAAAATATATTAAATCTAAACTTAAAATATACTAAACCTAAACCCTAAACTAAATAAAATAAATTAAATTAAAAATAAACCTAAACCTAAACTAAAAAAATAAACCTAAAAATAAACCTAAAATAAAAACCTAAAACCTAAACCTAAAAAAATAAAATAAAAACCTAAATCGAAACCTTAAAATAAAAAATAAAACCTAAACCTAAAAAATATAATAAAAATAAAACTAAACTAAAAATAAGCATAAACTGGACCTAAACCTAAAAAATAAACTAAAATAAAAAACCTAAGCAAAAACAAATAAACCTAAAATAAATAAACTAAACGAAATAAAAAAAATAAACTTAAATAAAAATAAAAAAAAATAAATAAAAATAAATAATAAATAAACTAAATAAACCTGAACCTAACAGTTTACTTAATTTCAAAAAAAAACCAAAATCCAAAACACTAAACATTAAACCCTAAACCCTAAACCCTAAACCTTGAAACTAACCCTAAACCCTAAACCCTAAACCTAGAACCCTAAACCCTAAACTGTAAATCCTAAACCCTAAATAGAAAATAAATAAATAAATAAATAATACCATAACACTAAACCCAAAACCCTAAAACTAACCCTAAACCCTAAACGATAAACCATAGACCTACAACCCTAAACCCTAAACCCTAAACCCAAAACCCAAAACCCAAAACCCTAAACACTAAACCCTAAATCCTAAAAAACTAGAAACCTAAAATTAAACAAAATAAAACCTAAAAAAAATAAATAAAAAAATTAAACCTAAATAAAATAAAATAAAGTAAAAACCTAAACTGAAATCTAAACATAAACCTAAACCTAAATATAAAATAAAATAAAAATAAAAATAGAACTAAAAGAAAATAAATAAAAACCACGATTAAACTAAAATATAATAAATCTAAAAATAAAATAAAATAAAACCCAAACAAAATAAAATTAAAATAAACCAAAATAAAATAAAGAAAGATTAAATAAAACCTAAACCTAAAAAATAAACCTAAAATTAAATAAAAAATAAAACCTAAGCCTTAAACTAAATAAAATAAACCTAAACTTAAACTAAAATAAATAAAACCTAAACCTAAAACTAAAATAAACTAAACTTGAACCCTAAACTAAATAAAATAAAATAAAATAAAAATAATCCTATACCTAAACTAAAAAATAAAACCTAAAAAATCAACCTTAAATAAAAAACCTAAAACTTAAACAAAATAAAAAAAATAAAAACCTAAACCTGCAAAAATAAAATAAAATAAAAAACTTAAACTCAAATAAATAAACTAAACTAAACAAAATAAAATAAATAAAATAAACTAAAATAAAAAATATACAAAATAAACTAAATATACTAAACCTGGGTTTATTTAATGTTTTTTAAAACCTAAACCCTAAACTAAACCTAAACAAATCTAAACCATAAACCCTAAACCATTAAAGTAATCCTAAACCCTAAACCATAAACCTACAACCCTAATACTGCAACCCTAAACCTAAACCTAAACCATAAACTTTAAACCCTAACCCTAAACCTTAAACACTAACCCTAACACTAAACCTTAACTCCTAAACCTAAACTAAACCTAAAGTTTAAACCCTAAACTAATTAACCCTAAACTTAAACCCTAAACTTAAACCCTCCTAAACTAAACAACCCTAAACCTGACTACCTAAACCCTAAACCTAAACCCTAAACCAAAACCCTAAACTAAAGGCCTAACATTAAACATTAAACCTAAACTAAACTCAAACCTAAAAATGTTAAACCTATGCTAAACCCTAAAAGCATAAACCCTAAAACCTAAACCCTAAACCTAAACCATAAACCCTAAACCTAACCTAAACCTTAAAGTTTAAATCCTAAACCTAAACTTAAACTACACTAAAACTATAAACTCTAAACTCTAAACCACTAAACCATAAACCCTAAATCATAAATTAAATTATAAACTCTAAACTAACCTAAAATCTAAACCCTAACACTAAACCTAAAGCCTAAAAAAAGAAAACCCTAAACCTTAAAATAAATACTAAACTTTAAACCCTAAAACCCAAAACCCAAACCCCAAAATCCAAAACCCAAAACCCTAAAATCCTAAACCCTAAACCCTACACTTTAAACCTTAATCCCTAAAAACCTAAAATCCTAAACCTAAATTAAATAAAACCTAAAAGAAAATAAATAAAATACCTAAACCTAAATTAAATAATATAAATAAAATAATAAAACCTAAAATATAAAGAAAATAATAAAATAAAATAAAATAAAAACCTAAACTAAAACCAAAATCTAAACCTAAAAATAAAATAAAATAAAAAAATAAACTAAAATAAAATAAGTAAAAACCTAAACTAAACTAAAATAATAAAAAATAAATATATAAGAATAAAGAAAAATAAAAAAATAAAATAAAATAAAATAAAATAAATAAAATAAAAACTAAATAAAAACCTAAAGCTAAAAAATAATCCTAAAAAATTAATAAAACCTAAATCCTAAACTAAAAAAAAAACCTTAACCTAAAATAAAAATAAAATAAACCTAAACCTAAACTAAAATAAATTAAACTAAAAGAAATAAAACATAAACCTAAACCTAAAATAAACTAAACCTGAAATTAAACCTAAAATAAATATGATAAAATAAACTAAAAAAAACCTAAACCTAAACTAAATAAGAAACCTAAACCTAGACTAAAAAATTAAACCTAAAATAAACCTTAAAAATATAAAACCTAAACCTAAAAAAATGAAATATAAACCTAAACCTAAACCTAAAAATAGAAAATAAAACCTAAACCTAAAAAATAAAATAAAAATAAAACTCAACTAAAAATAAACCTAAACCTAAACCTAAAAAGATAAACTAAAAATAAATAAATCTAAAATAAATAAACTAAACTAAATAAAATTAAAAAGTAAACCTAAATAAAAATAAAAAGTAAAATAAACTAAAATAAATAAAATATAAACTAGATAAACTTAATAAACCTAAACCTACCAGTTTACTTTATTAAAAATAAAAAGACATTAAACCCTAAATCCTAAACCCTAAACTTACAACCCTAAATGCTAAAACCTAAACCCTAACCCCAAAACCCTAAACCTTAAACCCTAAACCCTAACCCTAAACCTTAAAGCCTAAACCCTAAACCCTAAATCTAAACCTAAACCCTAAACCCTAAACCATAAACCCTAAATGCTAAAACCCTAAACCTTAAACCCAAACCCTAAATCAGAACCCTAAATTAAACCTAACCAAAACCATAAAGCATAAACTAAACTAAACCCTAACCCATAAACTCTTACCCTAAACCCTAAACCCAAACCCTAAACCTAAACCCTAAAGCCTAAACCCTAAACCATAAACCCTAACCCTAACCCAAAACCCTAAACCCTAAACCTTAAACCCTAAAATTATAAACACTAAACTTTAAACTAAGCCTAAACCCTTTCTTTTTCTTTTTATTTTTATTTTTCTTTTATTTTTAAACTTTGGCCAAGTTCACATCCTCATATATGCTGACGGGTTAACGATAGGATTAGGTTATGCCTCAGAGATTAGGATAATCCACCTACCCTAAAACCAAAATCTAATCCATGTTCACCTACTAAAACCAAACCTCAATTTCAATTCAAACATCAAATTAATATCCAAATCCAAACCCAAATTCCAAAACTAAATGATTGAAGCCCATGATCAAATCCAAACTTGAAACCCTTCCTAAGCCATATGACTTATCCTGTGGACTTAGCCAAATCTTAATCCAAATCAATCCAAAATCAATTGAGTTTTTCATAATAAAATTATATCTTCAATCATCTTCCTAAATATAAATCAAATATACATTCAAATGATCAAAACTAAATAAAACTAAATCAAATTAAATTAAAACACTTCCTAAGCCATATGACCTATCCCATGGACTTAGCCAAATCTTAATCCAAATCATGTCAAAATTAATTAATTTTATCACAAATCAATCATATTTTCAATCATCTTCATAGAGTTAAATGAAATATAAATTTAAATCATCAAAACTAAACCAAACCAAATAAAAATCCAAACATAAGCCACATGACCCAACTCCATGGACTTAGCCAGATTCCTTCATTCCAAAATCCAAATTCAATTTATTTTCTCATGAATTAATAATAACTTCAATCATATTCACAAATATAAATGAACTCTACAATCATCAAGCCAAATGAAAATCAACCCAAGTCAAACCCAACTTAGCCCTTTTGACTTGAAATGCTCAAATGAACCAAAACCCATTTGAACCAATTAATTGAAATTTATATATCAATCCCAAATCCATATATAAACTCAACTAAATCAAACTCAACCAAAAATTAAGCTAACTAAACCAAATTGGTCCACTTGATCCAAAGTGGCAAATTTAAGCTATTTGAGCAAAGTTCTAATCCTACCTAAATTGGATTGAATCAAGCCGATCAAAACCTCCCATTATGATTGTTGTTCATCCTAGGTTGATCAATTCTCACAAATTGGGTCAAACCAAGTCAACTTGGTCATTTGACCAAGTCAATCCCTTAACCCATGTGAACCCAAACTAGCCAAATTGTAACCTAAGCCAAATCCCTTGAAACCAAAGATTTATACCAAATCAAAATTAATATTTGAATATGACGTAACCTTCAATTGTGTCAAACAAAACCCAATTGATCCTCCTAACCTAAGTTGAACCAAATTGACTTGAAAGAACAAATTATGTCAAATCAAAATATAAACCAAATTGATTGTAACGGATGGCTCAAGTTCATTCGAAATTGATTGTTGAACTTGACCAAAACCATGATTGGACCTAATTGAACCCAATTAACCTACTTAGCCTAATTTACCTAAAGGTTGAAGTTAGCCTAAATCAAAATAAAATCCAAATTAATTGAAACCAAAGCCTACAATAATCTTCAATTGGTCAATTAAACCCAAACCAACACCCAACACAAGCCATTTTGGCCAATTTCATCAAATTGATCAACTCAACCCATTTGACCCAAATGAATTCGAATGAGCCAAAATCAAATCTAAGTCAAACCAAACCAAACAAATTGAACCAAAACATCTTGAATAATTATATGAACTTGGCCCAACCCTTGGTTTGACCCAATTTGACCAATTGGTCAACTTGACCCAACCTAACCTAATTTGACCTAAATGAGTCAAATTGAGCCAAACCTAACCAAATCAACTTCAATTGACTTGAAATTTGGGCTAACCCACTTTTAGAAAATTTAAAATCTGTGTAAATCAAATCCAATGCTAAATGATCATTCTACCCTGGCTCAAGGGTCTCACTAGAGACAAATCACCCATGTAAGTGGTCATTTCCATTCCTTGGCCACTTCGTACTCTCCCAATGGTCCACCTAGGCACCTAGGACACTATTCAACTAGACCCAAGGGGTTGTTGGGTCGACCTTGACCCATTGGAGGTGAAATCACCTCACCCTCCCCATTGGAGCATTTGAAACCCATAGGACACCCATGATTATTTTTGCCACCTCCACACCTTCAACCAACCAAGCTGAGCAAACTCACCTCCTACCTGCCACCCACAACTCCCAGAGATGGCTGAACAACCATCAGAAGCCAAAGATGATCCCACTGTCCGATCAAGATGAAGGGGGTATACACCCCCTTGTTTTCACTCAAACACACATAGAAATCATTCTTCAGAGCCCTAGCTACCCAAGATAAGTTGCTAGAGCCATTCCCTAAGCTCCTAAGCTCATTCCTCGATCAAAAAATGCCATTCTCGTATGTCCCAAAATAGGACACTCTCATTTTAGACCTAACTTTTCCATTTCTCCATAAAACTCAAATTAACTTTGAACGTACCTTCCCTAGGCCTCGTTGCACAAGAACAAATCATCTCCCAAGCTTCCCAAGCATCGAAGGCGGGACTTAAGTCAAAGTCTTGCTCCAAATCATTGATTCATGTACTTTCGAGTGAATGTCAAGGAATTGATCCAATTGTTGCTCAATAGGGCTTCGTATGAAGCATCCTCAATCGTTTGAGCCAGTCTTGACTTAAGGTATGCTTCCAAAACTAATCCTTAGATAAAGTTGGATCTTTTTGAAGAAAACTTGCATCTCGTATGATCTTCACCGTTGGATCCCCTTCGATCGATGTCATGAAGGTGTGGGATCCTTTAGGAGTTGATCCTAGGTCAGGTAAGCTCAGATCAAGTGAGCAATGTCGGACGGACTCCATTCTCCCTTACTTGCATGACGTTAGATCATGCATCATCCATTCTACATCGAATAGACAACCATGATTAGATTCGCTAGATCCGATTTAATCCTATTAAGTTATGGGATTAATCATAGCCATCCGATCTCGGATCGAGATAAGAATGCGTGTTCCCGTCGCCAAGCCTCGGCCGGTAAGTTTTAAGTAGCCAATCACAATTCGCTATGTGGAAAGCGTGTCGCATCAACGTGCTATGTAGAAAGTGTGTCGCGTCAGCATGCCACGTGGCACCAATAGGATTAGGCTTTAATTAGGCTTAATTACTCATTTATAATGGCTAAAACTTCTAAAAATCATAAATAATCATAGTAAAATCAAAAAAGGCAAATAAATACTAAATTTAATGGTATTTCATAGGAGAATTAATTAAAATTTATCTTAACTAATTTTAAATAGTAATTAAGGTTTTATTACAAAATTAATTAGCTTAATTACTCCTTAATTACTTGAGCAATTAATCCCAAAAATTTATGGTCCAATTTAATGGGATGACCTATGCCTCCCATGATTTTCTTGGGATTTATTGCTCACTTAATTAGGAAAATTGACTAATTAAACGTTAACTACTCTTTTAAGTTAATTAATGATTAATTAATCCCATGAATAATAACAAATTGGTTAACAAGTTTATTAATCATTGTTCAACAATAAGTGAACTAAGGAATAGGGTTGGGCCCCCTTTCCCTAAGTTTATTTCATGTTTTTTTAAATAAAAGTAATTAAGATTTAACTAATTAATTAAATCACTTAATCAAATTGAAATCATAATCACATCAGAGCTTAATTAATTAAATCATGTGGGTAGATCTATATGTGTTTTATAACCTAAAAGAGTTTAATGAAATTATGGTTAGTCCACATGTGTGGGAAAACCATAAGAGTAATTAATTAAGTTCTTAAATCTAATTAACTATTAATCATGAGCTAATTGCATTAGGCCCCTTTTATTTCATAGGATCATTACAAGTTTTTTTTCCATGCATATCATGTTGGCTCATACTTAGTTAATTACTTTAAGGTGAAATAGGGTAATTAATTCATCTAATTAAGTGTTCAACTTAATTAAAACATAAAATCAACTTAATTACATTTCCTTAAATTAAATAAATAATTAATGTGTGAATGGGTTTAAAATAGTAAGTGATGTTTTCTCTTCTCCTCTTTAATTCAAATCAAATCCAAAACTTAATTAATAAAGAATCTGTGGTTTGCTTTAAATAATCTTATTTGATTTGATCATCCTTAACCCTAAAATAAACCCTAAAATAAACCCTAAACACTAAACCCTAAACCTTAAACCATACAACCCTAAATCCTAAACCCTAAACCTTAAACCCTAAAAACCTAAAAACCTAAACTAAAATTAAATAAAATGTAAAAATAAAATAAATAAATAAAACCAAAACCTTAATTAAATAAATAAAATAAAATAGAATAAAAACTTAAACTAAAACCTAAGCCTAAACCTAAACCTAAACCTAAACCTAAATTTAGATATATAAAATAAAATAAAAAATAAAACTAAACAAAAAATAAAGTAAATAAAACCTAAACTAAACTAACAAAGAAAATAAACCTACAAATAAAACCTAGATAAAATAAAACTAAACATAAAATAAAAAACCTAAAATAAAATAAAATTAAATAAAAATTAAACCTTAAAATAAAGCTAAAAACACCTAAAAACAAATAAAAAATAAAACCTAAACCCTACACTAAAAAAAAACCTAAACCTAAAATAAAATAATAAAAAAAATTTAAAAGTAAAATAAACTAAACTAAAATAAATAAAACCTAAACTAAAAAACCTAAACCCTAAACAAATAAAATAAACTAAAAATAAACCTAAACCTAAACTAAAAAAATAATACCAAAAAAAAAAACATAAAATAAAGGCTAAAACTTAAACTTAAAAAATAAAATAAAACTACACCTAAACCTAAAAAATAAAAATAAAACCTAAACAAAAGTAAAATAAAAAATAAAACTAAACTAAGAAATAAACATAAAATTAAACCAAAAAAGTAACTAAAATAAAAGCCTAAACTAAATAACTTAAAGTAAATAAACTAAACAAAAAATAAAATCAAAATAAACATAAATTAAATTTAGATTAAAATAAACTAAAATAAATAAAAAATAAACTAAATAAACCTAAACATATAGTTTACTTAATTAAAAAAAATAACCTTAAACACTAAACCCTAAACCCTAAACTTAAAATCCTAAACCCTAAACCCTAGACCCTAAAGTATAAACTCTAAAACTAACCCTAAACCCTAAACCATAAACTCTAAAACTAACCATAAACCCTAAAAGTACAACCCTAAACCCTAAACCTAAAAAACCCTAAACCCTAAACTAACCCTAAACTGAAAGCTTTAAACCCTAAACCCTAAACCCTAACCCTAACCCTATACTCAAATCCTTAAATTCTAAAAGCATAAACCCTAAAATATAAACAAACCTAAACACTAAACCCTAAACCTTAAACCCTAAAGCCTAAACCCTAAAACTCTAAATCCTAAACTAACCCTAAACCCTAAGCTAACCCTAAACCTTAAACCCTAAAATCTAAAAACCCTAAACTCTAAAGCTCAACCACTAAATCCTAAATGCTAATCCGTAAACCCTAAACCCTAACCATAAACCCTAAACCCTAAAACCCTAAATCCTAAAACTCTAAACCCTCAGGAGGTGGTGGTCGGAGAAGTGGTGGTTATGGAGGAGCAAGAGGTTACAACTGGTGGTGGCGAGGGAGAGATCGGAGATATGATGGTGGATCTACTCTGGAGAGGTTGGGGTGGTTTTGATGGGAACTGGAGAAATCAAGAATGGCCAATCCGACTACTTATGGGACTATGTCTTTACATTAGAGATGATTCTAATTATTTAGGGTTTTTTCTATATGCATGCTCATTTTTGATCCATGTAATCACTTTTGTCTTAGAAAACTTAGTGGGTTACTTGGTTAAAGAAATCAAAAAAAATAAATGTCGAATCTAAATTTGTTCTCTATTAAAACAACAGGCCCTAAACCCTATAATAAACCCTAAACCCTAAACCCTAACCCTTAAACCTAAACACAAAAATTCTAAACACTAAACCCCAAACCCTAAACACTAAACCCTAAACCCTAAACCCTAAACCCCAAACCCCAAATCCTAAACCTTAAACCCTAAACCCTAAAGTAACCCTAAACCCTAAAAAGCTAAAAATCTAAACCTAAACTAAATGAAACCTAAAGATAAAATAAATAAATAAAAGTATTTTTCTTTTATTGAAAAATCTATAAGCTCTACTAGAAAGAGAGTATCCTAAGAAAATACCTTCATCTGATTTTTAATCAAACTTACCTAAATGCTCTTTTCCATTATTGAAAATAAAACATTTACATCCAAATACATGAAAGTGTTCAATTTTAGGGTTCTTTCCAAAAAATAATTCATAGGGTGTCTTCTTCAAAATTGGTCTAAAATAGATCCTATTCATCACATAACATGCAGGATTTATTGCATCGCCAAAAAATATTTTGCAATTTATACTCATCAAGCATAGATCTAATTAATTCAATTAATATTCCACTTTTTCTCTACTACTCCATTTTGTTGGGGAGTTCTTGGTGCAAAAAAAGTATGTCTAATCCCATGTTCATGATAATAATTCTCAAATAATTTATTTTAAAATTTGTCACCATGATCAGTTTGAACCCCATTAATCAAAAGGCCTTGTTCTCTTTGAATTTATTTAGAAAAACTTCTAAACTCAACAAAAGCATCATCCTTCCAAGTTACAAACAAAACCCAAGTATATCTAGAGAAATCATCAATAATCACAAAACCATAAAATTTTCCACCTAAGCTAGTGGTGTTAATTGGACCAAATAAATCCATGTGCAACAATTCTAGAGGTCTAAAAGTAGAAATAATATTTTACACCAATATACCAACCCAATTCAAAAGGATCTCACAAACTTATAAATGATTACTTTACAACTTAAAAATTTGGCAAGATAAAGTGCTCACTTAATATTGATAAGAAATAATAAAATAAATATCTTAAAGTGATCTTACTAAGATGTTTATGTTATTACAATTGGTAGACTAATATAAAAATGATTTCAAAATAAATTCACAATATTCTTTTACACAATAAAATAAATTTCAGCAAAGAATAATTATATTATTTTAACCAAAAAGATGACTTCAATTAATGTAAATGATCACAAAATACTTAAATAAAATTAGTATATGATAGATCTAAGTAAAAGTAAACTTTCAATTAAAAGAGAGATCTACAAGTATAAAAATAATTTCGCACAATAAATGAATTTAAAATGCTTAAAATAAACTTCTAAAATAGATTTAAGAATAAATGATCTTTCTAATAAGACTAATGAATAAATAAGATAAAAATTTCAACATGTTGAAATAAATCCTACAAACTATCACAAAAGTTTTTCACAAAAAAATGATTGAAGAAACTTTGATGTGAAAAACTTAGACTTTGATGTCCAAAGACTAATCCACCAAAAAGTACAAATTGGAAAGAATAAATAGATGGTGAAAGTAGTATGAACAACTAAAAGAAGATTAAGATCAAGTAAACAAACTAAAGTAATTTGAGAAAGCTTACTTAGTTGATGATGTTGAAGCTTCCAAACCAAGGATTTGATCTTGCAATATTTGGAGAACACTTGGAAGGAAAATCTAGGAAATTTTCTCACTTAGATTTGCTGGAGGGATTTTGAATTTGAATGAGGAATGCTTTCTTGAACAGAATGAGGGCTATTTATAAGCAAGAAGATCATTTTGAAATATTTCAAAAAATATATTATTCTAACATCAATTTATCATATAATAATTTAATATTCAATAAAATATAATATATTTTAAAAAGATATTAAATTTAAACAACCAAAATTCAGCTATTCACATGGGCAAGTCAAATATAATCAAATATGGCTCTTAGTATATTCAAAGCATATAGAATGCCACCATTATTAAAATCATCTAATGTTTGAAAAGTCATATTAAATTTAATTTTAATAAAACGTGGGTCATGTAACCTATCAAATTAAAGAAAAAAATCCAAGGAATCTATTGGAGATGAAATCAGATATAAATTCCTTGATTATAAGATGACTTTGGCTAAAATACCACATTCCACATATTTTTGTTAATTTTGAATATGACATTTAAATATTATGATATAATTTATATATAATCATACATATGTTAGTTATCATATAACCTTAAAATTAAAGTTTTTAATTATATTAAATATATAAACTAATTACAATTAATAGTCATAATTTATTATTTATTATTTTGACAATTCAAATGATATGTATGAAACATATAATTGAATGTTAATTAGATAGATTTATATAAATTAACCTCATTATCATTATTTAAATTAAAAAATAATAATATGTTAAGTTGTGAGCAAATTGATTCGTCAATGAACTCATATGAATTTTAAAGATAGTTATAAATGAATATAGCCTAAAATATTGTATCGTGAGCTTCACATTATCCATTTTGATCAATCTTTCATTCTTCTATTCTTGCAATTTCCTTAAATATATTATGAGATGTATTGGATATAATTAGCAATTAATATATCTAAAACACATAAAACATACATTAGAACATCCAAGCATTTGTTTCTTATCATCAAAATTGATCAGATTGAACATGAGGCTCATTAAGCCAACAGGAGGTGGCAGTTATCACAGTGGTGGAGGGAAATCTGGAGATGCTGGTGGATATGGAGCTGATGGTCATAGTAGTGGTGGTTATGGAGGCGCGAGGAGCGACAGAGGTTATAGCCGTGGTGGTGGCGAAGGGAGAGATCAGAGATATGATGGTGGATCCCGCAACTCAAGAGAATGAGGTGGTTCTGATGGGAACTAGAGAAACTGAGAACTTACAATCAATCCAGCTTATGAACTATGTTTTTTTACAGGTGGTTCTAGTTATCTAGGGCTTTGGATTTGTTGTATGCATGATCATTTTTTATCTATGTCATCACTTGTGTCTTAGAAAACTTGGTGTGTTACATGGTTGATGAAATCAAAAAAATGAAACGTTGAATCCTAATTTGTTATATGTTAAAGACAAAATTGAAAAACCTTAAACCCTAAACTAAAACACGAGACTTAAAACCTAAACCCTAAACCCCAAACCCTAAATCTTAAAAACCCTAAACCCTAAACCCTAAATCCTAAAACCTAAACCCTAAACCCTGAACCATAAACCTTGAACCCTAAACCCTACACCCTAAACTAACCCTAAACTTTAAAAAGCTAAAAACCTAAAGCCAAACTAAATAAAACCTAAAAATAAAATAAATAAAAAAACCTAAACCAAAATAAAAGAAAATAAAAACATAAACTAAAAGCTAAACCTAAACCTAAACCCAAAAGAGAATTAAATAAAAAACTAAACTAAAGTAAAATAAATAAAAGCCTAAACTAAACTAAAAATATAAAAAACATAAATAAAATAAAACTAAACCTAAAATAAAAATAAAATAAACAAAAAATAAAATAAAATAAAATAAAATAAAATAAAATAAATAAATTAAACCTAAAAAATAAACCAATAAATAAAACAAAAAAATAAATAAATAAACCTACAAGCTAAACTAAAAAAAACATAACATAAATAAAAATAAAATAAACCTAGACCTAAACTAAAATAAACTAAACTAAAATAAATAAAACCTAACCCTAAACCTAAAATAAATTAAACCTAAACTTAATGATAACAGAATAAAATAAAATAAACTAAAATAATCACCCAAACATAAACTAAAAATAAAACTTGAAATAAAACTAAAATAAAAACCTAAAACCTAAACACAAAAAAAATAAAATAAAACTAAACTTATAACTAAAATAAAAAATAAAATAAAACCAAAATGTAAAATAAAATAAAACTAAACTAAAAAAAAGGCTAAACATTAACTAAACCTAAAAAATAAAAGAATAAAATCTAAACTAAAATAAATAAACCTAAAATAAATAAATTATGATAAATTAAAATAAAAATAATCCTAAATAAAAATAAAAAATAAAAAAAACTAAAAGAAATAAATAAAACTAAACTAAATATACTAAATAAACATAAACCTACTAGTATATTTAATTTAAAAATAAAAAATAAATAAAATAAATAAATAAATAACCCCTAAGCCTAAACCCTAAACCCTAAAACTAATCCTAAACCCCCTAAATCGCAACAGAAACCCTAAACACTAACCCTTGACCTTTTGACCATAAACCTAAACCATGACCCAAACCCTAAATCTACACCCCAAACCTACACTGGACCCCAAACCCTAAACCCTAACCCATTAAAACCCTAAACCCTAAACCTAAAAATCTAAACTTAAAACCTAAACTTAACTAAAATAAAATCTAAAATAAAATAAATAAAAACCTAAACTAAACATAAAATGTATAATAAAAATAAAACTAAAACTAAAACATAAATAAACATAAAATAAAACTTAAATAAAATAAAACTAAATCGATAAAAAATAAAATAAAATATAAACAAAATAAAACCTAAACCAAAAAAGATGTAAAATAAATAAAATAAATAACCATAAACTAAAATAAACCTAAAACTAAACTAAACAAAATAAAAAAACCTAAACCAAAACTAAAATAAAATAAACTAAAATAAATAAAACCTAAACCTAAACCTAAAATATAGTAAACCAAAATCTGAACTAAGTAAATAAAATAAACTAAAATAAACCTAAACCTAAGATAAAAAACCTAAACATAAAGCTAAAATAAAACCTAAAACCAAATCCTAAAAAATAAAATAAAACCTAAACCTAAACCTAAAAGTTAAAATAAAACCTAAACCTAAAAATAAAATAAAATTAAAATTAAACTAAAAATGAACATAAACTTAAACCTAAACCTAAAAGCAAACTAAAGAAAAAACCTAAACTAAAATAAAAGAATAAATAAACTAAACTAAATAAAAAAAAATAAAATAAATAAAATAAAAAATAAAATAAATTAAAATAAATTAAAATAAAATAAAATAAATAAACTAAATAAACTATAAACCTACCATTTAGTTTTTTTAAAAACCTAAACCTTAAAAACTAAACTCTAAACCCTAAATCACACTCTAAACCCTAGGCCATGATAGAACCTGCAACCTAAACCCTAAGGCCCCTAAACCCTGACCCTAAGCCCAGGCCCCAACCCTGATAGGCTCTTGACCACAGGACCCTGACCATGAGCCACTAGCTCTTGGCCCAAACACCTGACACAGCCACGCATGAACCACATGGCCCACACATTCCTAAACCCTAAACACTGAGCCAACTCCTGCACAGTCCTAAACCTGATCTTAACCCTAAACTCTAAAGGCATTAAATTCTAAAGGATCCTAACCAACCCTACACTAACTATACCCTGAGCTGACTCACACAAATACCCTAAACTATAAACCTAAAAATAAAACCTAAAAATAAATAAAAAATAAAACCTAACCCTAAAATAAAAATAAAATTAACCTACACCTAAAATAAACTAAATTAAAATGAATAATACCTAAACCCAAACCTAAAATAAATTAAACCTAAACCCTAAACTAAATAAAATAAAATAAAATAAAAAAAAACTAAAAAAACTTAAACCTAAAGTTAAAAATAAAACCTAAAAATAATCATAAAATAAAAACCTAACACCTAAGAAAAAAAAAAACTTAAACCTAAAAAATATAAAACTAAACTAAAAAATAAACATAAACCTAAACCTAAACTTAAAAAATAAACTATAATTAAACATAAATATAAACTAAACTAGATAAAATTAAAATAAAATAAACTAAAATAAATAAAATAATACTAAATAAACCTACCACCTGGGTTGCTTGGTTTTGTTTTAAAAACCCTAAACCTTAATGACATATAAACTATAAACCTACCAACCCTAAACCCACACTCCTTAAAACCTAAACCATCCCTAAACCACCCCACCTAAACTTTAAACCCAACCTAGGCCCTCTACACTAAACCCACCACTAAACCCTAAACTAAAGCCTAAATTAAACCACTGGGTGACCTAAACCCTAAACCCTAAAACCACACCCTAAAACTCTAAACCCTAAAGCCTAAACACTAAACCTTAAACCTAAACCCTAAACCAAACTTTGAATCCTAAACCCTTAACCTAAACCTATATCGTAAAAGCATAACACAACCAAATCCTAAACATTAAACCCTAAACGCTAAACCCTAAACTCCAATCAATAAACCTAAACTTAAAGTTACTAAATAAATTTAAAAAATGTAAACCCTAAAACCTAATAAACCTAAACATAAACTTAAACACTAAGAATGGGCAGAACCCTTACTGCAGAAACATCACTTTCAACCAGGCTCAGTTTAGATCTGGTGGTGGAGGCAAGGAGAGGCTACGATTATTGTAGTGGTGGTGGGGGATCTAGAGGTGTTGGTGGATATGGAGGTGGTGGTTGGAGCAGTGGTGGTTGTGGAGGCCGGAGGAGCTATGGAGGTTACAGCCATGGCGATGATGGAGGGAGAGATCAGTGATATGATGGTGGATCCTGCTACTCGAGAGGCTAGCATGGTTCTAATGGGAAATAAAGAAATTGAAGAATGGCTGATCTAATATGTTATTTATGGAATTGTGTCTTTATAGTAGAGATAGTTCTAGTTATATATGGTTTTTAATTTGCTCTATTCATTTTACATTTATGTTATCGCTAAGAAAACTTCATTGATGAAATCAAAAAGTAGAAATGTTGAATCTTAATTTGTTCTTTATCAAAATAAAAAACCAATAACAAAAAACCCTAAACTAAAACTTTAACCCTAAACCTAAAACTTAAACCCTAAACCCTAAACCACTAAAACTCTAAACCACCCTAAACCCCCCAAACCCTAAACCCTAAATCCTAAACACCTTAAACCCTAAACCTAAACCACAATCTACACTTAAATAAAATAAAATAAACTAATCCTAAACTAAAATAAACTAAAATAAATAAACCTAAACCTAAAGCTAAAATATACTAAACCTAAACCTAAAGATAAAACCAAAAAATTAACATGAAAACCTAATACACATAAGATAAAATAAAATCTAAACATAAACTTTAAAATAAAATAAAACATAAACCTAAAAATAAAATAAAAAAACTAAACTAAGATGAACAAAATCTAAACCTGATTAACTTAATTTAAAACCACACCCTGATTAACTACCCTATAACCACAATTAACCCTAAACCCTAAAACTAACCATAAACCCTAAACCACAAACCCTAAATCCCACCCTAAACCTAAACCCTAAATAATGATAAAATTAAAAAATAAACATAAAAACTGTGCTAAACCCTAAACCCTAAACCTGACACCCTAACCTAGGCAGCAAACCTAAACTTAAACAAACCTAAACTTAAATCCTGGCTAAACTTAAACTAAACTAAATAAAATAAAACCTAAACCTAAGCTAAACTTAAAATAAATAAATAAAATAAATAAACCAAAACTAAATTAAATTAAATTAAATTAAATAAATAAATAAACTAAATAAAATAAACAAAACTAAATAAAATAAACCTAAACTTAAACTTAAACTAAACTAAATAAACCAAACTAAACTTGACTGTTCCTAAACCTAAACCTAAAACTAAACTTAAATCTAAACTAAATAAACTAAATAAATAAACTAATTTAAACTAAACTAAATAAACCTAAACCTAAGCTAAAATAAAATATACTAAACTAAATAAACTTAACATAAAAATAAACTAAATAAAAACTAAATTAAATAAATAAACCTAAACTAAAAAAAAACTAAATAAATAAACTAAGCTAAGCTAAACTAAACTAAAATAAAATAAACCTGAACCTAAACCTAAAACCTAAACTAAATAAACCTAAACTTAAATAAATAAAATTAACTAAAATAAAATAAACTAAACCTAAACCAACTATAAATAACTAAACTAAACTACAAATAAACCTTAACTTAATAAACTAAATAAATAAATCTAAACCTAAACCTAAACTAAACTAAATAAATAAACCTAAACTAAAATAAAAAATAAACCTAAACTAAATAAAAACCTAAAACTAAGCCTAAACATAAAAATCTAAATAAAAATAAATCTAAACCTAAACCTATACAATCTAATCTGAAAATAAAATAAACATAAACTAAAACTAAATAAAATAAAATAAAATAAATTAAAATAACTAAACCTAAACCTAAATAAAATAAACCTAAACTAGATAAACCTAAACCTAAATAAAACCTAAACCTAAACAAAATCTAAACCTAAACCTAAACCTAAACCTAAATAAGTAAACTTAAAAAAACCTAAACCTAAAGCTAAACTAAATAAACCTAAACTAAAAAAAATAAACCTAAACTAAACTAAACCTAAACCTAAACTAAATAAAAAATAATCTAAATAAATAAATAAAATAAACCTAAACCTAAATAAACTAAACTAAACTAAGAAAAAAAACTAAACTAAATAAAACCTAAAACCTAAACTAAAATAAATAAATAAACTAAACTAAACGTAAACTAATCCTAAACCTAAACCTAAAAATAAACAAAACTAAACTACATTAAACTAAATAAAACATAAACCTAAACTAAAAAATAAAAAATAAAAATAAACTAACTAAGCTAAATTAAATAAATAAACCTAAACATAAATAAATAAACCTAAATAAAAATAAAATAAAAATTAAACCAAAACCTAAACCTAAAATAAACCTAAACCTAAATAAAGCAAACTAAAATAAAATAAACTAACTAAAATAAATAAATAAACTAAACTAAACTAAAATAAACTAAATAAAATAAACTAATAAAATAAACTAAATAAAATATAAAAACCTAAACCTAAATAAAAATAAATAAAACTAAATAATATAAATAAAATAAATAAATAAACTAAACATAAACTAATAAAATAAATCTAAATAAACTAAATAAAATTAAACTAAAATAAACCAAACTAAATAAACTAAACTAAATAAACTAAACTAAACTAAATAAACTAAACTAAACCTAAACTAAACTAACATAAACTAAAATAAATAAAATAAACCTAAACCTAAACTAAATAAAATAAACCTAAACTAAACTAAAACTAAATAAACTAAAACCTAAACCTAAACTTCCTAAACCTAAACTAAAATAAAGCTAAAAACCTAAAATGCTAAAATCTAAACCTAAACTAAACTACCTAAACCTAAACTAAGATAAACCTAAAAAAATAAACCTGATCCAAACCTAAAAATAAATAAATGATCTAAAAGACCTAAATACCTGAGCTACTAAAATACTGACCTATGAGCCTAAACCTAAATACCTAGCTAAACCTAGGCCTACTAAACTAAATAAACCTAAAAAAATAAAATAAAAAATAAATAAACTAAAAACTAATCCTAAACCTAAATAAAAATAAATCTAAACCTAAATAAAACCTAAAATAAATAAAATAAATAAGTAAAATAAACTAAATAAACTTAAACCTAAATAAACTAAACTAAACTAAATAAATAAAAATAAAAATAAAAAATAAACTAAATAAAACCTAATAAATAAATAAACCTAATAAATAAAATAAACTAAAATAAAAAATAAATAAAATAAAAATAAATAAATAAACTAAAACAAATTAAAAATAGTAAATAAACTAAATAAATAAACTACTGGTTTGCTTGGGTTCTTTTAAAAAACCCTAAACCCCACTAAATCCTAAACTAAACTAAACTAAACCACAACCCTCCTAAACCCTACTGGAAATAATGGACCCTAAAACTTTAACTAAAATAAACCCTAAACATAAAACCTAAAACCAAACCACAACCCTATAGCCTAAACTGACCACTACCTAAACCACAAACCTAAATGAGCCCAGGCCCTGACTAAAGGCATAAATCCTGAAGGCTCACACTGCCTGACCCCAGATGCTCCATAAACCCTAAACCCTCATTAAACCTAAACCCTGATCACTAAACCCTAACCCTCCAATCTAAACCCTCCTAAACCCACAAGATCTTAAAACCTAAACCTAAACTAAATAAAACCATAAAATAAAATAAATAAAAGAACTTAAACCAAAATAAAATAAATAAAATAAAATAAAATAAAATCTAAACTAAATTAAAAGCCTAAGAATAAAACCTAAATAAAATAAAACTAAATGTAAAATAAAATAAAATAAACTTATAATAATATAAAATAAACTAAATAAAACACACCTAAAAATAAAACTAAAAATAAGTAAAAAATAAAATGCAAACCCTAAACAAAAAAAACCTAGCTTTAAACTAAAATAAATAAAACCCTAAACTTAAACCAAAATGAAACTAAACCTAAACTAAACTAAATAAAATAAATTAAAGCAAAATAAACCTAAACTAAACTAAAAAATAAAACCTAAAATAAACCTAATAAAACCTAAACACAGAGACAAAGATCTTGACTTAAGATGTGGTTGGGTGACCCATGTTCCATGTGAGGTGAAATCACCCTCCCATCATTTGAAACCCATAGGACACCCATGATTCCTCTTTGGTAGCCATCTCCACACCTTCAACAAACCAGGCCGAGCCAACTCACCTCCTCCCTGCCACCCACGACTCCCTGAGATGGTCGGATGGCCATTAGAAGCTAAACCTGATCCCACAGTTTGATCAAGATGAAGCGGGGTATACACTAACTTGTTTCCACTCAAACACACACAAAATTCATTTCTTAGAGCCCTAGCTACCCAAGACGAGCCGCAAGAGCCATTCCCTAAGCTCCCTAACTCTTTCCTCGATAAAAAAATGCCATTCTCGTCAGTCCTAAAATAGGACATTCCCATTTTGGACCTAACTTTCCCATTTCTCTATCAAACTCAAATTAACATTGTACACTCCTTCCCTAGGCCTTATTGAGCAAGAACGAATCATCTTTCAAGCTTGTCGAGCACCAGAGGTGGGACTTTGATCAAAGTCAAGCTTAGAATTATCAGTTCATGGCCATCCGAGTGAACGTCGAGGAATCAATCCAATTATTGCTCAATAAGGCCTCATTTACACTTGAACTTTGGTGAGGTATGCTCCCAAAATTGATCCTTAGTAAAATATGGGTTGGACCTTTTTTAGGAAAACTTGTATCTCCTGTGATTTTGACCATTAGATCCCCTCCAATCGATGTCCGTGAAGGTGTGGGATCCTTTTGGAGTTGATCTGAGCTCAGGTAAACTCAGATCAAGTGAGCATTAGTGGACGGACTCCATTCTCCCTCACTTGTGTGACATTAAATCACGCACCATCCATTCCGCATTACTGAAATGGATTGTCATGATTAGATCTGCTAAATTTATCTGATTTAATCCTATTAAGCTGTGGGATTAATCGTAGCTGCCCGATCTTAGATTGGATGGACGAGAAACATCTTCCACCGCCATAGGTCTTTGAGTTAGATAAGTTTTAAGTATCCAATCCCACGAAAAGCGCACCGTGTCGATTACATTATATTAGGCTTTAATTAGGTTTAATTAATCATTTTTAATTGTTGAAACTTCTAAAAATCATAAAAATCATAGAGAAAGAAAAAAATGCAAATAAATACTTATTTTAAAGGTATTTCAAAGAACAATTAATTAAAATGATCTTAACTAATCTTGAATAGTAATTAAGGTTTAATTACAAAATTAATTAGCTTTATTACTCTTTAATTACTTAAGCGATTAATCCCAAATTTTGTAGGTTAATTTAATGGGATAGCCTATGCCTCCCATGATTTTCATGGGATTTATTGCTCACTTAATTAAGAAAATTGACTAATTAAACTTTAACTACTCTTTTAACTTAATTAATGTTAATTTCATGAACAATAACAAATTCGTTAATTAAGCTTATTAATCATTGTTCAACACTAAATGAATTAAGGAATAAAGTTGGGACCCCTTTAACTAAGTTGATTTCACCCATTTTTAAAATGAAATTAATTGAAAATTAAGTAATTAATTAAAGCACTTAATCAAGTTGAAATTATAATCACATCAGACCTTAATTAATTAAATCATGAGGTAGATCTTCAGGTGTTTACTAACATAAAAGAGTTTAATGAAATTATGGTTACTCCACATGTGTGGAAAAACTATAAGAGTAATTAATTAAGTCCCTTAATCAAATTAATTATTAATCATGAGCCAATTGCATTAGACCCCTTTTATCCCTAGGATCATTGCAAGTTTATTTTCCATGCATATCATGTTGGCTCATAATTATTTAGTTAATTACTTTAAGGTGACATAGGTAAGGGTAATTAATTCATCTAATTAAGGGTTCAACTTAATTAACCCATAAAATTGACTTAATTACATTTCCTTAAATTAAATCAAATCACTAATGTGGGAATGGGTTTAAAATAGCAAGTGATGATTTCTCTTCTCCTCTTTAAGTCAAATCAAAACCAAAACTTAATTAATAAAGAAGCTTTGGTTTGCTTTAAATAATCTTATTTTATTTGATTATCCTTAAGAACTAGTTTGGTTCAATAAATCACATGCTTATATTTGATTATCCTCTTTCCAATCATGTTAAATTTGGTATTTCATTTGAAGTCGTGCATCCATCTTTTCAAAATCAAGTAAAATAAAATGGATTTCTTTTATGTAAGCTTTCATGTGCTGATTTAATTTTACATATGCGTGGCTATTATCACTATTAAATCCAAATGTACTTTTCAAAAGCTTAGAAATGAATAATAATATGTGTTATGGTGCTAGTTATAAATACATAAGAAACACATGTGCTTATAGCTTAAGTGTATCAATGCTGAGTTCTCTTTTCTCTATTCATGTGTTGATTTATATAAGATAGAAAGGTAATGGGTATATTGTCTGGACATTCCGGGAACACGGGGATTTAGCTAGCCCCAAGGAGGTCATTTGATTACCTCACTTCCCTGGTTTGGTACTTGGTTGAGGAAATTGAAATGTTGAATTTGAATTTGTTCTATGCTTAAAAAAAACCAAAACCCTAAACCCTAAACTAAAACTTGAACCCTAAACTAAAACCTAAATCCTAAATCCTAAACCCTAAACCCTAACCCAAATCCCAAACCCTAAACCCTACCCAAAACCCTAAACCTAAATCTAAACTAAATAAAACCTAAAAATAAAATAAATAAATAAACCTAAACCAAAATAAGATAAAAAAATTAAATAAAATAAAAACCTAAAAATAAATCTAAACCAAAAATAAAACTAAACTAAAATAAAATAAATAAAACCTAAACTACTAAAAAAATAAACCTAAAAATAAAAAACTTAAATAAAATAAAAACTAAACGTAAAAAAAACCTAGAATAAAATAAAATAAAAACTATATAAAAACCTAAACCTAATAGATAAACCAAAAATCAAACCTAAAAATAAATAAAAAATAAAACATAATCGCTAAACTAAGAAAAAAACCTAAACCCAAAATAAAAAAAATAAAATAAATATAAACCTCAACTAAAATAAACTAAACTAAAATAAATAAAACCTGGCTAAACTTAAAATAAACCTAAACCCTAACTAAATAAAATAAAATAAACTAAAATAAACTGACAAAACCAAAAAATAAAACCTAAAATCTAAACATAAAAAATAAAGAAAAACATAAAGCTAAACTAAAAAATTAAATTAAAAATAAACATAAAATAAACCTAAACTTAAAAATAGACTAAAATAAAACCTAAATTAAAATAAATATGAACTAAATAAAATAAAATATACCAAAATATAAATAAAATAAAATAAATAAAATAAATAAAAATAAACTAAATAAACTTAAACCTATCGGGTTGCTTAATTTAAAAAGACCCTAAACCCTAAACTAACTCCAGTGAGCCCTAGGCCTCACTTACTAAAACCATAAATCCTAAAAACATAAACCCACAAACCCTAAACCATAAATCCCTAAACCACTAAAAGAGCCTAACCTAAAACTTAAACCTAGGCCCTAAACCTAAATGTAGCCCTAAACACTAAAGCCACTAAACCCTAAACCACAAACCCCAAAACCCTAAAACCCTAAATGCCAAACCAAAAACCCAAAACTTAAATCTAAACTAAATACCTAAAAATAAAATAAATAATAAAACCTAAACCTAAATAAAATAAATATATTAATATAATAAAACCTAAAACTATAAAAATAAAATAAAATAAACTAATTAAAATAATAATAAACTAAATAAACTAAACTAAACTAAAAGATAAAATAAATGAATAAAACCAAAATAAAATGAAACTAAATGTAAAATTAAAATAAAATAAACCTAAAATAAACCTAAAATAAAATAAAATAAAACTAAATAAAACCTAAACCAAAAAATAAACCTAAAATTAAAACCTAAACCCTGAAATAAAAAAATTAAACCTAAAATAAAAATAAAATAAACAAAATATAACAAACCTAAACATAAAATAAAATAAAATAAACTAAAATAAATAAAACCTAAATGTAATCCTAAATCATAAGCTAAATAAAATAAAATAAACTAAAAATAAACCTAAACTAAACTTAAAGTAAAACCTAAAATAAACATAAAATAAAACCTAAAACCTAAACTTAAAAAATAAAATAAAACCTAAATCTAAACCTAATCATAAAATAAAATAAATAACCTAAAAATAAAATAAAATAAAACTCAACTAAAAATAAACCTAAACCTAAAAACCTAAACCTAAAATAAACTAAAATAAAATACATAAACTAAAATAAAAACCTACACTAAAATAAAGAAAACAAAATAAATAAACTAAAATAAATAAAATAAAAAATAAACATAAATCAAATAAAATAAAATAAACTAAAATAAATAAAAAAATAAACTAAATAAACAAAAGAAGAAATGTTGAATATGATATAGTTCTATTCATTGAACCAAAACCATAACCCTAAACTAAAACTTGGACCTTAAACTAAAACCTCACCTAAACCCTAAACCCTAAACTTTACTACTAGCCCACTAAACCAAATGTTAAACACTACCTTAAACCTAAATCTTAAACCCTATAAACCCTAAATTGAAAAAATCCTAAACCCTTTTACCCCAAATAAACCCTAAAAAAGTTAAAAATCTGAATAAAACTAATTAAAACCAAAATAAAATAAATAAATAAACTTAAACCAAACAAAATAAAACATAAACTAAAACCTAAACCTAAAAACCTAAACCTAAACCTAAAATGAAAATATAATAAAAATAAAACTAACCTAAAATAAAATAAATAAAATTTAAACTAAACTACAAAATTTAAAACCTAAATAAAATAAAACTAAACCTAAAATAAAATAAAATAAACCTAAATTAAATAAAATAAAACTAAATAAAAACCTAAACTTAAATAATAAACCAAAAATAAAAATAAAACCTTTTACTAAACAAAACTAAAATAAAACCTAAAATAAAATAAAATAAACCTAAACCTAAACTAAAATAAATAAAATGAAACCTAAACATAATACTAAACTAAATAAAATAAACCTAAACTAAAATATAAACCTAAAATAAACTTAAAATAAAAACCTAAAAGACACTAAAAAATAAAATAAAACCTAAACCTAAACCTAAAATGAAATAAAACCTAAACCAAACAAATAAAATAAAAATATAACTAAATTAAAATAAACCTAAACCTAAACATAAAACTAAAAATGAACTAAACTAAATAAACTAAACTAAATAAAATAAAAAAACCTAAATCAAATAAACTAAATAAACTTAAATAAACTAAAATACAAAAAAAATAAACTAAAAAAATTAAACAAAATAAAAAAAACCCCTAAAAATAAAAATAAAATCCTAAACCTAAACCCTAACCTAAAAAATAAACTAAAATAAAAAACTTAAACTAAAATAAACAAACTAAACTAATTAAAAATTAAATATAAACTTAAATAAAAATTAAAAATAAAGAAAAACTAAAATAAATAAAAAATAAACTAAATAAACCTAAACCTACTAGTTTACTTAATTAAAAAACCATAAACTCTAAACCCTAAAAAACTCTAAACCCTAAACCCTAAAAACCCCTAAACCCTAAATCCTAAACCCTAAACCCTAAACCCTAAACCCTCAAACCTCAAACCTAAACCCTAACCTTAAACCTCAAAACCTAAACCCTAAACCCCAAACTAAACCTAAACTAAAGTAACTAAATAAACTAAAAAAATAAACATAAATCATCAAACTTAATAAACCTAGACCCTAAGAATGGGGCCCTTGATAAGAACTTCACATCATAAACTAGGCTCAAGATAGATGCGTGGAGGCGGCTCGAGTTGGTTATTATAATAGTGGTGGGGATCCGGAGATGCTCGTTGATATGCAGGTGGTGGTCAGGCAGTGGTGGTTATGGAGGTGGGAGGAGCGACAGAGGTTAAAACCATGGTGGTGGCGGAGCGAGAGATCAGGGATATGATGGTGGATCCCGTTGCTCGAGAGGTTGGGGTGGTTCTGATAGGAACTGGAGAAACTAAAGAATGATTGATCCGATCTACTGCTTGTGGAACTTTGTCTTTATAGCAGAGACAATTTTAATTATCTAGGGTTTTTGATTTGCTCTATGCGTGCTCATTTTTTATCTCTATATTCACTTTTGTTCTTAGAAAACTCAGTGTGTTACTTGGTTGATGAAATCAAAAAGAAGAAATGTTGAATTTTAATTTATTCTTTGTTAAAAAAAACCAAAACCCTAAACACTAAACTAAAACTTGAACCCTAAACCTAAAACCTAAACCCTAAACCCTAAAATGACTAAACCCTAGACCCTAAACCCTAAAACCCTAAACCCAAAACCTTGAACCCTAAAACCTAAACCCCAAACCCTAAACCCTAAAAAAACCCCTAAACCCTAAACCCTAAACCCTAAACCCTAAACTAACCATAAACCCAAAAAAGCTAAAAACCTAAACCTAAACTAAATAGAACATAAAATAAACTAAACCAATATAAAATATAATAATAAAATAAAATAAAAAATAAACTAAAACCTAAACCTAAACATAGAAATAAAATAAAATAAAAAAAATAAAAACGTAAATAAAAGAAAATAAATAAAAACATAAACTAAACTAAGAAAATAAAAACCTAAAATAAAACTTAAATAAAATTAAACCTAAATGTAAAATAAAAATAAAAGAAACCTAAAATAAAATAGAATTAAACTTAAATAAAAACTTAAACCTAAACAATAACCTAAAATTAAAATCTAAAAATAAATAAAAACTAAAATCTAAGCCTTAAACTAAAAAAAACCTAAACCAATAAAATAAAATAAACATAAACCTAAACTAAAATAAACTAAACTAAAATAAATAAAACCTAAAAAAACCTAAAATAAACTAAACCTAAACTTAAATCTAAACTAAATAAAATAAAATAAACTAAAAAAACCCAAACCTAAACTAAAATACAAAACCTAAAATAAAACCAAAAACTTAAACCTAAAAGTAAAATAAAAACCTAAACCTAAACCTAAACCTCAAAAATAAAGTAAAAATAAAACTAAACAAAAAAATAAACATAAACTAAACTAAACCTAAAAATAAACTAAAATAAAAATCTTAAACTAAAATAAACTAAACTAAATAAAAATATAAAATAAACCTAAATAAAAGTATAAAATAAACTAAATAAACCTAAACCTACCAGTTTACTTAATTAAATAAAACACTAAACCCTAAACCCAAACTAAAAAATCCTAAACCATAAACTAACTTAAACCCTAAACCTTAAACTAACTTCTAAACCCTATGCTAAATTGTAAACCCAAACACTAAACTACCATAAACCTAACACTAACCCACACCACGCTAAAACCAAGCCTAAAACCCTGGGCCTTAAACCATAAACCCTATAAACACCACAAAACTTAAACCAAACCCTAAACCAAAACTAAACTCAAACTAAACACTCCTAAACTAACTACCCACCTAAAACCCTAAATCTAAACTCACCTAAACCTCCCTAAACACTAACCTCTAAACCTGGTCTAAATCATAAACCTCATAAACTGTAAACTACCTCTAAACCCTAAACTCCACACCCACTCTTCACTAAACCCCTAAACCTAAATTTAAAACACTAAACCCTAAACCCTAAACCAAAATATACCCTAAACCCTACCCTAAACCAAAACCCTAAAAACCTAAACTAAATCAAACCTAATAATTAAATAAATCAAAATACCTAAACCTAAATAAAATAAATACCTAAACTAAAACTTAAACAAAACCTAAGCCTAAACCCAAACCTAAAATAAAGAATAAAATAAAATAAAAATAAAAACTAAAATAAAATAAAATAAATAAAATCTTAAAGTAAATTAAAAATTCAAATAAACCTAAAAAAAAAAACCTAAATAAAATAAAAACTATATGCAAAATAAAAATAAAATAAACTTTAGGTATAATAAAATAAAAACAAAATAAAAACCTAAACCTACAAAATAAACCTAAAAATAAAACCTAAAAATAAAAAATAAAACCTAAACCTAAAAAATAAAATAAAAATAAAACTGAACTAAAAAATAAACATAAACGTAAGCCTAAACCTAAAAATTAAACTTAAATAGAAATCCTGAACGAAAATAAATAAGCATAGAATAAATAAACTAAAATAAATAAAAATAAAAAATAAACCTAAATAAAAATATAAAATAAACTAAATAAACCTAAACGTATTGGTTTACTTAATTTAAAAAAAACATAAATAAAAAAGAAAATCTAAACCCTAAACTAAAAAAAAAAATAAACATAATATTATTAACTAAAATAAACTAAACCTAAATAAATCGTTGCCTAAACCCCACTAACTACACCCCTAAACTAAACCCTAAACCTTAAACACTAAACTATCTTTCAAACCCAGGCCCAAAAAAACTCTAAAGCTAAACTCCTAATCTAACCCTCCCTACCTAATCCACTACCCCAACCCACCCTACCAAACCTAAACCTACCCCACTCCTTAACTATCCCTATCCTAAACAAACCCTAAACCCTAAATTATAAACACCACTCTACACCCTCTCCCTACAAGGCCCTAACAACCCTAAACCTAAACCCTCCCTATATCTTTACCAAACCCTAAAACCTTAACCATAAACTTTCCTAAAATCTATAACCCTATGCCTATGCTAAACCATAAACCCTAAACCAAAACCCTAAAACCTAAACTAAATCAAACCTAAAATAAAATAAATAAAACCTTAAATAAAATAAAACCTAAACTAAAACCTACACATAAACCTCAACCTAAAAAAATAAAATAAAAAATAAAAAATAAACTAAAATAAAAGAAATAAAAACCAAGATTAAACTGAAAAATAAAATAAATCTAAAAATTGAAAACCTAAATAAAATAAATAATAAACATAAAATTTAAAAATAAACATAAAATAAAATAAAATAAAAACTTAAACTAAAAAAATAAACATAAAAATAAATAATAAAACCTAAACCTAAAAAATAAAATAAATTAAAATTAAACTATAAAATAAATATGAACCTCACATAAACCTAAAAAATTAACTAAAATAAAAAAACATAAAATAAATAAACTAAACTAAATAAAAATAAAATAATAAACCTAAATAGAAATATAAAAAAACTAAAGAAACAAAATAAATAAATGAACAAGTTTACTTAATTTAAAAAAAACTAACCCTAAACCCTAAACACTAAAACCTAAACCATTAAAATAATAAACCTTAAAGCCTAAACATATACTAAACCAAAAACCTAAACCATAATCCTAAACCCTAAACCTTAAATTCCTAAACCCTAAAACCCTAACTCCTACACTTCCTAAACCCTGACACCCAACCTTAAACTCTCCTAAACTAAACCCTAAAAACCCTAAAACCTCTAAACTCACCCTAAATCCTCTAACCCTAAAATCTGCACCCTAACCCTACCATACCTAAACCCTAAACCCTAAACCTATAAACCTTAAACCCTCTAAAACCTAAATCAAACCTAAAAATAAATAAAACTAAGCATAAATATAATAAAAAAACCTAAACTCTAAACCTAAACTTAAACCACCTATACTTAAAAATAAAATAAAATAAAAAAATAAATCTAAACTAAAATAAAATAAATAAAAACCTAAACTGAACTAAAAAATAAAATAAACCTAAAAATAAAAATCTAATTAAAATAAAAACTAAATGTAAAATAAAAATAAAATAAGCCAAAAATAAAATAAAATAAAAACTTAAACCTAAAAAATAAACCAAAAAATAAGCAATAAAACCTAAACCTAAAAAATAAAATAAAAATAAAATTAAACTAAAAAATAAACATAAACCTCACATAAACCTAATAAATAAACTAAAATTAAAATCCTAAACTAAAATAAATAAACATAAAAAAGTACAATAAACTAAATAATAAAGAAAAAATAAACCTAAATAGAAATATAAAATAAAATAAATAGACCTAAACGTACAAGTGTACTCATTTTTTTTAAAAAAGCCTAAACCCTAAACCCCAAACCCTAAACATTAACTCCTAAACCCTAAACCCTAAAAACCTTAAAACCTAAAAATAAAATAAATAAAAAATATAAACATAAATAAAATAAATATAATTAATATAATAAAAACCTAAACTAAAGCCTAAACCTAAACCTAAAAATAAAATAAAATAAACTAATTAAAATAAATAATAATAAACTAAATAGGAACCTAAACTAAACTAAGAAAATAAAATAAATATGAGAATAAAAAACTTAAATAAAATAGAAACTAAATGTAAAATTAAAATAAAATAAACCTAAAATAAACTTAAAATAAAATAAAATAAAAACTAAATAAAAACCTAAATCTAAAAATAAACCTAAAATTAAAACCTAAACCTTGAACTAAAAACTAAACCTAAAATAAAAATAAAACTAACAAAATATAATAAACCTAAACATAAAATAAAATAAAATAAACTTAAATAAATAAAACCTAAATGTAATCCTAAATAGTTAAATAAAATAAAATAAACAAAAAATAAACCTAAACCTAAACTTAAAAGTAAAACCTAAAAATAAACATAAAATAAAAACCTAAAACCTAAACCTAAAAAAATAAAATAAAAACCTAAATCTAAACCTAATCCTAAAATAAAAAATAAAACCTTAACCTAAAAAATAAAATAAAAATAAAACTCAACTAAAAAATAAACCAAACCCTAAACCTAAACCTAAATAAAACTAAAATAAAATACCTAAACTAAAATAAAAAACCTACACTAAAATAAATAAACCTTAAATAAATAAAGTAAACTAAATAAAAATAAAATAAAATAAATAAATCGAAATAAAATAAAACTAAAATAAATTCTAAGTAAACTAAACAAACAAAGAAATGAATGTTGAATCTGAGTTCTGTTTATAGAAAAAAAACCCTTAACCCTAAACTAAACTTGAACCTTGGCTAAAACCTAACACTAACCCTAAACCCCTACTAAAACCAATGCTAAACACTAAACCTTAAACCTAAATCTTAAACCCTAAACAATAAACCCTAAATCAAAAAAAATCCTAAAACCTTTACCCCAACACAAAACCACTAAACCTTAAAAGGTTAAAATCTAGACCCTAAACTAATTAAAACCAAAAAATAGAATAAATATATAAACCTAAACCAAATAAAATAAAAACATAAACTAAAACCTAAACCTAAACCTAAACCTAAAATGAAAATATAATAAAAAAAATAAAAAGTAAAATAAAATAAAATAAATAAAAATTTAAACTGAACTACAAAATTTAAAACCTAAATAAAATAAAAACTAAACCTAAAATAAAAATAAAATAAACTTAAAATTAAATAAAATAAAAACTAAATAAAAACCTAAACTTAAATAATAAACCTAAAAAAATAAAAAATAAAAACTTGACCCTAAACAAAAAAACTAAAATAAAACCTAAAATAAAAATAAAATAAACCTAAACCTAAACTAAAATAAATAAAACTGAAACTAAACATAATACTAAACTAAATAAATTAACCTAAACTAAAATATAAACCTAAAAATAAACTTAAAATAAAACCTAAACACTAAAAATAAAATAAAAAACCTAAACCTAAACCTAAAATGGAAAATAAAACCTAAAACCAATTAAAATAAAAATATAACTAAACTAAAATAAACCTAAACCTAAACATAAAATTAGAAAAAGAACTAAACTAAATAAAATAAAAAATCTAAATCAAAGAAAAATAAACTAAATAAACCTAAACATACCGGGTTTACTTAATTTACAAAAAACAAAACAAAATTTTAAACAAAACCCTAACACCAAAGCTACCAAGTTAACCCTAAACCTTAAATCCACTAAATCCCAAACCATAAACCCCTAAACCCTAAACACTAAACCCTAAACAAACCCTAAAACCCTAAAACCCTAAAAATCTAAACCTAAACAAAATAAAAACTAAAAATAAATTAAATATAAAACCTAAACCTAAATAAAATAAATAAAATAAAATAAAATAAAAACCTAAACTAAAACTTAAACCTAAAATAAAATAAAATAAAATAAAAAACAAATTGAAATAAAATAAGTGAAACCTAAACTAAAAATAAATAAACTAAAATAAAATAAATAAAAAATATAAAATAAACTAAATAAACCTAAAGCGTCGGTTTAGTTAATTTAAAAAAACCTAAATAAAAGATAATCTAAAAACTAAAAAAACTTAAACCAAAATAAAAATAAAGATAATCATCAACCAAACTAAAATAAAGACCTAAACAAATGCCGTAAACCCTAACACTAACCCTAAAACTAAAGCTAAACCCTAAACCAAAACTAACCAAACCCAACCCAACCAAAACCTAAACTCAAACTAAACTGTAAACCACTAAACTAGCCTGATCCTCTAAACCCCAAACTTAAACCCAAACCTGACTAACCCAGCCCATCCTGGGCCCTCTAAACAAAACTCCAAAACTGAAACCTCTAAACCCTGATTATAAACAAACTGGGCCAAAAACCCCAGGCCTGAATAATCCCTAAACCCTAAACTCCACAATTATAAACTTTAAACCCTGACCCAAACCTTAACCTTTATACCCCACCCTCTTAACTGCCCTGACCTAACCTCCATAAACCCTGACCCAAAACCCTAAAAAAATCAAACCTAAAAATAAAATAAAACCTAAATTAAATAAAATAAAACCTAAACTAAACCTACACATAACCCTCAAACTAAACCTAAAAATAAAATAAAATAAAAAATAAAAAATAAACTAAAATAAAATAAATAAAAACCTAAATTAAACTAAAAAATAAAATAAATCTAAAATTAAAACCTAAATAAAATAAATACTAAACATAAAATTAAAAATAAACCTAAAATAAAATAATAAAAAACTTAAACTAAAAAATAAAAATAAATAATAAAACCTAAACCTAAAATGAAATAAATTAAAATTAAACTATAAAATAAATATGAACCTCACATAAACCTAAAATTAACTAAAAATAAAAACATAAAATAAATAAACTAAACTAAATAAAATAAAATAATAAACCTAAATAGAATATAAAATAAACTAAAGAAATAAAATAAACATAAATAAACAAGTTTACTTAATTTTAAAAAACTAACCCTAAAACCTAAATCCTAAACCCTAAAAAAAACTAACCTAAACCTAAACCATAAACCTAAAGCTAAACACTATCCCACTCCTACCCTAAAATACCCACCTACCCTAACCCCAAATTACACCAAACCTAAATAAACCCTAAAACTACTAACCTAATCTACCCTGACCATACCTTCTCTGGGCTCAAACTGATCTTAAACCCTAAACCCCACTCCCCCAGGCTAAATAAAATCCTCCCTAAATCCTAAGATCTGCACCCTGGACCTGACCTCCTATCCACCTCCTACCTAAACCCTACTAAATCAAACCTAAAATAAAATAAATAAAAAACCTAAACATAAATAAAATAAAACCTAAATAAAACCTAATCCTAAACCTATACTTAAAATAAAATAAAATAATAAATCTAATAAATAAAATAAAATAAAACCTGAACTAAAAATAAAATAAACCTAAAATAAAATCTAAAATAAATAAAACTTAATGTAAAATAAAAATAAAATAAGCCAAAATAAAATAAAATAAAAACTTAAACCTAAAAAATAAACCTAAAAATAAACAATAAAACCAAAACCTAAAAATAAAATAAAAATAAAATTAAACTAAAAAATAAACATAAACCTCACATAAACCTAATAAATAAACTAAAATTAAAATCCTAAACTAAAATAAATAAACATAAAAAATACAATAAACTAAATAATAAATAAAAAATAAACCTAAATAGAAATATAAAATAAACTAAATAGACCTAAACGTACAAGTATACTCATTTTTTTTAAAAATAACCTAAACCCTAAAACCCAAACACTAAACATTAATTCCTAAACCCTAAACCTTAAAAACCTTAAAACCTAAATCTAAACCAAAATAAAACCTAAAAATAAAATAAATAAAAAAACCTAAACCTAAATAAAATAAATATAAATTAATATAATAAAAACCTAAACTAAAGCCTGAAACATAAAATAAAAAATAAATAAATTAATTAAAATAAAGAATAATAAACTAAATGAAACCTAAACTAAACAAAAAAAATAAAATAAACGTAAGAATAAAACACTTAAATAATATTGAAACTAAATGTAAAATTCAAATAAAGTAAACCTAAAATAAACCTAAAATAAAATAAAATAAAAACTAAATAAAAACTTAAATCTAAAAAATAAACCTAAAATTAAAACCTAAACCCTGAACTAAAAAAAACTAAACCTAAAATAAAAAAATAAAATAAATAAAATATAATAAACCAAAACATAAAGAAAATAAAATAAACTAAAATAAAACCTAAACATAATCCTAAATAGTAAAATAAAATAAAATAAACTAAAAATAAACCTAAACCTAAACTTAAAACTAAAACCTAAAAATAAACATAAAATAAAAACCTAAAACCTAAACCTAAAAAAATAAATAAAAACCTAAATCTAAATCTAATCCTAAAATAAAAAATAAAACCTTAACCTAAAAAATAAAATAAAAATAAAAACTAAAATAAACCTAAACCTAAACCTAAACCTAAAAAAAACTAAAATAAAATACCTAAACTAAAATAAAAAATCCACACTAAAAAAATAAATAAACTAAAATAAATAAACTAAACTAAATAAAAAATAAAATAAACATAAATCGAAATAAGAAATAAAATTAACTAAAAGTAAATAAAATAAACTAAATAAACAAAGAAGAAATGTTGATTAATAGTTCTCTATTTATAAAACCAAAACCCATAACCCTGGCTAAAACTTGAACCTGGACACAAAACCTCAACCTAAACCCTAAACCCTAAACTTTAAACTAAACCCTACCTAAAATGCTAAACCACCCTAAACAATAAACCCTAAATCAAATCCTAAACCCTTTGCCCCAAACCCTAAACCTTAAAAGTTAAAATCTCCAACTAATTATAAAATAAAATAAATAAATAAACTTAAACCAAATAAAATAAAACATAAACTAAAACCTAAACTAAACCTAAACCTAAAATGAAAATATAATAAAAAATAAAACTAAACTAAAATAAAATAAATAAAATTTAAACTAAACTACAAAATTTAAAACCTAAATAAATTCAAAACTAAACCTAAAATAAAAATAAAATAAACTTAAAATTAAATAAAATAAAAACTAAATAAAACCAACTTAAATAATAAACCTAAAAATAAAAAAAATAAAACCTTACAAAAAACTAAAAAATAAACCTAAGTAAATAAAATAAGCCTAAACCTAAACTAAAATAAATAAACTCAAAATACTAAACTAAATAAAATAAACCTTAAAATATAAAACCTAAAACCTAAACTCTAAAAAATAAAATAAAACCTGGACCTAAACCTAAAATGGAAAACCTAAACCAACATATAAAATAAAATATAACTAAACTAAAAAATAAACCTAAACCTAAACATAAAACTAAAAAATGAACTAAACTAAATAAACTAAAACCTAAATCAAAATAAAAATAAACTAAAATAAACATAAACAGGTTTAATTTACAAAACAAGAAAATTTTTTTAAAAAACACTAACCCTAAACCCTGGACCAAGCTAAACCTTAAAACCTTAACCCTAAACCCTTAACCCCCCAAATCTCATAAACCCCTAAACCCTAAACTAAACTAAACCCTAAAACCACAAACCTAAAGTAAAATAAAAACTAAAATAAATTAAATATAAACTTAAACCTAAATAAAATAAATAAAATGAAATAAAATAAAACCTAAACTAAAACTTAAACCTAAAATAAAATAAAATAAAAAAATAAAAAACAAAATTAAAAAATAAAAACCTAAACTAAAATAAATAAAATAAAATAAACCTAAAAAATATAAAATAAACTAAATAATCCTAAACGTGGTTTACTTAATTAAAAAAACCTAAATAAAGAGTCTAAACCCTAAACTAAAAAAAAACTTAAACCAAAATAAAATAAACATAATCATTAACCAACTAAAATAAATAAACTAAACAAAACCATGCACCCCTAAACACTAAACCTACACTAACCCAAAACTAAAGGCACAAACCCTAAACCAAAACTAAACTAATTAAACCTAAACCCAAACCAAAAAAATCTAAAGCTAGCCAGCCAGGCCCTGATCTAACCTGACCCTAACTGACTGATCCTCTAAACCACCACCCTAAACCTAAACTGAACCAATACCCACCACTGACCCAACCCTAAAACCCTAAATAAACCTAAACCCTAAACTGAGCGTAAAACAGACTAAACTCTAAACCCACTCCTACTGACCCTACAAACTGAGCCCTAAACCCTGGGCCCTGACCCTAAATTATGGGCTAAACTAACCTAAACCTTGTGCCATGGGCCAGCCCTAAAATCTATAACCCTCCACCCTGAAGCTAAAAACCATAAACCCAAACCCACCTAAAACTTAAACTAAATCAAACCTAAAAATAAAATAAATAAAAAACCTAAAGTTAAATAAAATAAAAACCTAAACCTAAAAATAAAATAAAATAAAAAATAAAAACAAAAAATAAAATAAAATAAATAAAACCTAAATTAAAATAAAATAAAATCTAAAAAATTAAAACCTAAATAAAATAAATACTAAACATAAAATTAAAAAAATAAAAATAAAATAAAATAAAACTTAAACTGAAAAAAATAAACCTAAAATAAATAATAAAACCTAAACCTAAAATAAAATAAAATTAAAATTAAACTATAAAATAAATATGAACCTCACATAAACCTAAAATTAACTAAAATAAAATAAAATAAAATAAACTAAACTAATAAAAATAAAATAATAAACCTAAATAGAAATATAAAATAAACTAAAAAAAAACATAAATGAACAAGTTTACTTAATTTAAAAAACTAACCCTAAACCCTAAACACTAAATCCTAAAGCCTAAAAAACTAACCCTAAACCCCATAAACCATACCCAAAGCCAAACACTATACTCTAAACCCTAAACCCTAAATCTTAACTCTAAAACCTATTCCTAAACCCTAACCATCCTAAACCCTACACTAAACCTCCAGACCATGACACTGACTAAACTAAAACTCTAAACCCTGACCACAAATCCTGGGCCCTAAACCCTACCACCCCAAATAAATAAACTAAAAGATCCTCCCAAATACTACCTGCCACTGACCCTAAACCCTGACCACTAAACCCTAAACCCTAAACCTAAACTATCAAACCTAAATAAAATAAATAAAACCTAAACATAAATAAAATCCTAAATAAACCTAAACCTCTAAACCTAAACTACCATATGCAAAAATAAAATAAAAAAAATAAATCTAAACTAAAATAAAATAAATAAAAAACCTAAAACTAAAAATAAAATAAACCTAAAAATAAAAATCTAAATAAAATAAAAACTTAATGTAAAATAAAAATAAAATAAGCCAAAAATAAAATAAAATAAAAACTTAAACCTAAAAAATAAACCTAAAAATAAACAATAAAACCTAAACCTAAAAATAAAATAAAAATAAAATTAAACTAAAAAATAAACATAAACCTCACATAAACCTAATAAATAAACTAAAATTAAAATCCTAAACTAAAAAATAAATAAACATAAAATACAATAAACTAAATAAAATAAAAAAAAAATAAACCTAAATGGAAATATAAAATAAACTAAATAGACCTAAACGTACAAGTGTACTCATTTTTTTAAAAAACCTAAATCCTAAACCCCAAACCCTAAACATTAATTCCTACAAACCCTACCCAAACCCAGGCCCCAAACCCAATAACCCTACCCCAAATACTAAACCCACTGACCTACCACCTAAACCCAACCCACTAAACTCCCAAACCTAAACCTAAACCACACTCCCTACTTAATCTCCCTAAACCCAACCCTCCTACCCTACTACCAAACCACACCACTGGGCCTTCCACTCAGTAAGATCTGCACCTGGACCTGGGCCCACCTCACCCTGATCCTAGCCACACCAACTGACCTAAATTCCACACTAAAACTAAATTAAAATAAAATAAATCAAAACCTAAAGATAAAATAAACTAAACTAAACTAAAACTCCTAAATAAAAAAATAAAAAATAAAATCTAAACTAAAATAAAATATATAAAAACCTAAAGTAAACTAAAAGATAAAATAAACCTAAAAATGAAAAACCTAAATAAAAGTAAAAACTAAATGTAAAATAAAAATAAAATAAACCTAAAATAAAAAAAATAAAAACTAAATAAAAACATAAACCTAAAAAATAATACCTAAACCTAAAATAAAACTAAATAAAATAAACACCTAAACTAAAGATAAAATGAAACTAAAATAAAATAAAAATACAAACCTAAACCCTAAAACTTAAAACTAAACTAAACTGAAGCTAAATAAAGTAAAAAAAGCCACAAACCTAAATAAAATAAAATGAAACTAAAAACTACAAAGACTTAAACTAAAGCACAAACCTTAAAATAAAAAAAAAAATTAGAAACTACACTAAAATAAAATAAATAAGACCTAAACTAAACTAAAAATAAAATAAACCTAAAATAAAAAACCTAAATAAAATAAAAAACTAAACATAAAATAAATATAAAAATAAATAAAATTAAAAAATAAATAAAAACTTACCAAAATAAACATAAAAATAAAAAAAATAAACGTAAACCCTAAACTAAAAACCTAAACCTAAAATAAACAAAATAAAATAAACATAAACCTAACCTAAAATAAACTAAACTAAAATAAATAAAACCTAAACCCTAAACCCCTAAACCCTAAACCAAACCAAACCCAAAACCAAAACCCAAACCCCAAACCCTAAACCCTAAAAACCTAAATTAAATAAAAAAAAAACTAAATAAAAAATAATAATAAAATAAAATAAAAACCTGAAGTAAAACCTAAACCTAAACCTAAAATAAAATAAAATAAAACAAAATTAAACTAAAATTTAATAAATAAAAAATAAACACTAAACTAAATTAAGTTAAATTAAAATTTACTAAACTAAAAAAAATACACCTAAAATAAAACCTAAATAAAAAAACTAAATTAAAACCTAACTTAAACCTAAACCCAAAAGTTAAAATAAAATAAAATAAAAAGTAAAAACTAAACTAAAATAAAATAAATAAAAACCTAAACTAAATTCAAAAATAAAATAAACTTAAAAATAAAAAACATAAATAAAATTAAAATTAAACATAAAATAAAAAAATAAATCTAAAATTAAAATAAATAAAACTTAAACCCAAAATAAACTTAAAATAAAAAAAATAAAACCTAAAAAACTAAAAAAAACCTAAACCTAAAGTAAACAAAATAAAATAAACATAAACCTAACCTAAAACTAAACTAAATTAAAATAAATAAAACCTAAACCCTAAACCCTAGGCCCAAAAAAACCCAAACCCAAAGCCAAACCCAAAATCCTAAACCAAAATTAAATAAAACCAAAAATAAATAAAATAAAAAACTAAACATAAATAAAATAATAATAAAATAAAATAAAACCTAAACTAAAACCTAAACCTAAACCTATAAATAAAATAAAATAAAAAAAATAAAACCTAAACTAAAATAAAATAAATAAAATTAAAAACTATTAAAATAAAATAAATTAAAATTTAATCAAAAAAAATAAAAAATAAAATACACCTAAAAATAAAAAACCTAATAAAATAGAAGCCTAAACTAAAACCTAAACTTAAACTTAAACCTAAACCTCAAAATAAAATAAAATAAAAAATGAAAACTAAACTAAAATAAAATAAATTAGAACCTAAACAAAAATAAAAATAAAATAAACCTAAAAATTAAAAATCTAAAAAAAAAATAAAAACTAAACATAAAATAAAATAAAATAAACCTAAAATTAAATTAATTAAAATGAAATAAAAGCTAAACCCAAAAAAACCTAAAATAATAAATAAAACCTAAAAAACTAAAAAAAAAAAATAAACTTAAAATAAACAAAATAAAATAAACATAAACCTAACCTAACATAAACTAAACTAAAATAAATAAAGCCTAAACCCTTAACACTAAAATCCAAAACCCTAAACCCTAAACCCTAAACCCAAAAAACCTAAAAAGCTAAACCTAAATTAAATAAAATAAAAACCTAAAACCTAAAGAATAATAATAATAAAATAAAACCTAAACAAAACCTAAACCTAAACTTAAACCTAAACTAAACCTAACAATAAAATAAAATATAAAATAAAAAACTAAACTAAAATAAAATAAATAAAAATAAAAATAAAACTAAAATAAAATAAATTAAAATTTAAACTAAACTCAAAAAAATAAAATACACCTAAATAAACATAAAATAAACCTAAAATAAAATAAATAAAGAAAACTTAAACCTAAAAATAAACTTAGAAATAATGCGAAAATAAATAAAAATAAAACCTAAACCCTAAACTAAAAAAACCTAAACCTAAAATAAACAAAATAAAATCAACATAAACCTAAACTAAATAAACAAAACTATAATAAATAAACCATAAACCTTAAACCCTAAAAAACCTAAACCTTAAACCTGAGCCAAACCACAGAAACCTAAAAAATAAATAACCATATAAACACTAAACCCTAAAATTAACCAAACATTAAACCTGCAAATAAACCCCAAACCTTAACCCTAAACCTTAACCCTAAATCATAAACCTAAATGCTAAAACCATAAAACCAACCTTAAACCCTAAACCCCATACCCTAAATCCTAAAAACAATAACCAAACCTAAAACCTAAAACCTAAACTAAATAAATAAACCAAAATAAGATAAATAAATATTCTAAACCTAAGTAAAAAGAAAAAAAAATAAAATAAAAATTAAAACCTAAACTAAACCTAAACCTGACCTAAACCTAAATAACCTAAAAATGAAACAAAAAAAGAAAACTAAAACAAAAGAAAACCTAAACTAAACTAAAAAAACAAAGCTAATAATAAACATAAATAAAATGAAACTTAAACATAAAATAAAAATAAAATGAACCTAAATATAAATAAATAAAACAAAATAAAATAAAACCTAAAACAATAAACCTAAAAATAAAATCTAAAATAAATAAAAAATAAAACCTAAACCTTATAAAAACAAACTTAAACCTAAAATAAAATAAACCTAAACCTAAACTAAAATAACTAAAACCTAAACCAAAACCTAAAATAAACTAAACCTAAACATAAACCTAAACTAAATAAAATTAAATTTACTAAAAATAAACTTAAACCTAAACTAAAGAATAAAACCTAAAAATAAACCTAAAATAAAAAACTAAAACCTAAACCTAACAAAATAAAATGAAACCTAAACAAACCTAAAATAAAAAAAAAATAAAACCTAAAAATAAAATAAAATAAAATAAAACTAAAATAAAAATAAACATAAACCTAAACCTAAACCTAAAAATTAGCTAAAATAGAAAACTTAACTATAATAAATAAACTAAACAAAATAAAAATAAAAATAAACCTAAATAAAAGATAAAATAAACTAAATAAACTAAACCTCTGGTTGCTTAATTTTTTTATAAAAAAAAAATACAAACCCTAAACCCTAAAATACAAAACCTAAACCTATAAACCATAAAACTAAACCCTAAAATTAACTAAACCTAACAATCCTAAACCCTAAATCCTAAACTAAAGACTAAACCCTAAACCCTAAACAAACCCTAAACTATGGGTGTAAACCCTAAACCCTAAACTAAAACCTAAACTTAAAAACCTAAACCTAAACCTAAAACTAAGAAAACTAAAACCCTAAACATAAATAAACTAAAATCAAAACCTAAATCTAAACCTAAATAAACCTAAATAAACTAAAATGTAAAAATAAACCTAAATAAACTAAATAAAATAACCTAAAATAAAATAAAACCTAAACCTAAACCTACATAAAAGCTAAAAACTTAAACATAAACCAACATAAACTAAAAAAAATAAATAAAAAAAAAACCAAAACCTAAACTTAAACCTAAACATAAATAAATAAACTAGAAAAAATAAATGAAACTAAAATAAAATATAAATAAAAGAAACCTAAACCTAAACTAAAATAAACCTAAACCCAAAACCTAAATCTAAACCTAAACCTAAACCCTACCATAATAAAGACCTAAATTAAACTAAAACTAAAAAACCTAAACCTAGGCCAAACCTAAACTAGACTAAAACCTAAACCTAAAATAAACCTAAACCTAAAATAATCCTACCTAAACCTAAACTAAATAAAACTAAAAAATAAATAAATGAAAATAAACCTAAACCTAAACTGACATTAAACCTAAACTAAACCTAAACCTAAACTACCTAAATAAACCTAAACCTAAACTTAAAACCCTAAACCTAAACTAAAATAAATATATCAAATAAACCAAACCTATAAAATAAAACCAAAACTAAAAAACTGGAACCTAAACCTAGATAAAATAAAATAAACCTAAACCTAAACCTAAACCTAAACTAAAACCTAAATAAATAAACCTAAACTTACCTAAACTAAGATAAACTTAAAAAAATAAACATAAAACATAAAATAAACTAAAAGATAAACCTAAACCTGACCTAAACTAAACCTAAACCAACCTAAAAACCTAAACAACCTAAAAAAAAACTAAACTAAATAAAATAAACTAAACCCAGGCCTAAACCTACCTAATAATGGGCTAACAAAACTAAATAAACTAAAGAAAATAAATAAAATAAACTGGACTAAATAAACCTAAACCTAAACCTAAACAAAATAAAAAAAAAAAACTAAACTAAACCTAAAACTTAAACCTAAACCTAAATAAATGACCAAAACCAGAACCTAAATAAACCCTAAACCCTAAATCCTAAACTAGCTAAACCCTAAACCCTTTTCAACACCCTAAACCTACCCACCTAAAACTAAACCCTAAACACTAAACTCTAAAACTTATAATCCTAACTAAACACTAAACCCAAACACCACCTAAACTAACCCTAAACCCTAAACCCTAAACCCACAAACCTAAATCCTAAACCCTAAAACCTTAAACTAAAACCTAAACTCCCCAAACCCCAAACCACAAATAAACCCTAAACCACAAAACCTAAAAACCTAAGAGCCAATTTGATGGAGGTTATAGCCATCGTGGTGGCGGAGGGAGATATCAAGAATATGATGGTGGATCCCCCAGCTCGAGAGGCTGGGGTTGTTCTGATTAGAACTGGAGAAACTAAGGAACGATCGATCTAATCTACTACTTCTAGAACTATGTCTTTATAGTAGAGAAAGTTTTAGTTATCTTGGGTTTTTGATCTCCTCTATGTGTGCTCATTTTTTATCTATGTTGTCACTTGTGTCCTAGAAAACTTAGTGTGTTACTTGGTTGATGAAATAGACAAGAAGAACTGTTGAATCTAAATTTATTCTCAGTTAAGAAAAAAACCAAAAACCCTAAACCCTAAACTAAAACTTGAACCCTAAACCTAAAGCTGAAACCATAAACCCTAAACCCTAAACCATAAAACACTAAACCCAAAACCCAAAACATAAAACCCTAAACTAATCAAAAGCCTTAAATCCTAAATCCTAAAATGTTAAAAACCTAAACCTAAACTAAATAAAACTTAAAAATAAAATAAATAAATAATCCCAAACCAAAATAAAATAAAATAAATAAATAAAATAAATAACTAAACTAAAACCTAAACCTAAACCTAAATCTAAGCCTAAACTTGAAAGAAAATAAAATAAAAATATGAACTAAAGTAAAATAAAATAAATAAAACTAAACCTAAAAGATTAACCTAAAAAAAAAAAAACCTAAAAAAATAAGCTAAAATAAAACCAAGACAAAATAAATAAACCTAAAATAAATAAACTAAACTAAATAAAATAAAATAAACCTAAATAAATTTAAAATTTAAATAAACTAAAATAAATAAAAATAATTTAATTAACATAAACCTACTAGTTTATTTATTATAATAATTTAAAAATAAATATATAAATATAAGAATAAAAATTAAAAAAACCCTAAACATAAACCGTAAACCCTAAACCCTAAACCCTAAACCTAAACCCTAAATCCTAATAAACCCTAATCCTAAAACCTGATTCAAAATTACAAACCCTAAACCTTAAACCCTAAACCCCAAAACCTAAAAAAAACCTAAAACCTAAACATAAATCTAAACAAAATAAAACCTAAAATTAAAATAAAAAAAAACCTAAACATAAAAAACATAAAATAAAAAAATCTAAACTAAACCTATACTTTAACTTAAGCATAAAAATAAAATAAAATAAAAAATTTAAACTAAACTAAAATAAAATAAATAAAAACCTAAACTAAACTAAAAAAAATAAACCTAAAAATAAAAAACCTAAATAAAATAAACCCATATGTAAAATAAAAATAAACTAAGCCTAAAATAAAATAAAATAAAAGTTAATAAAACATAAACCTAAAAAAAAAACTAAACCCAAGACTAAAAATAACCTAAACATAAAATAAACAAAATAAAATAAACTTAAAACCCTAAAATAAACTAAACTAAATAAAACAAAACCAAACCCTAAACCTAAAATAAACTAAACCAAAACCCTAAATAAAATAAAATAAAATAAACTAAAGTTAAAGTTAAACCTAAACTAAAAAAATAAAACCTAAAAAAAACCTAAAGAAAAACTAAAAATCTTAACCTAAAAAAAAAACCTAAACCTAAACTAAAATAAAAAATAAACCTATAAAAGAAAATAATAAATAAAACTAAACTAAAAAAAATAAACATAAACCTAAACCTCAACCTAAAAAAATAAACTAAAATGAAAACCTAAACTAAAATAAATAAACTAACTAAATAAATAAAAAATAAGCTAAATAATCAAATACACTAAATAAATAAAATAAACTAAATAAACCTAAACCTGATTTATGTAATTTAAAAAAACCTAAACCCTAATTCCAAACCTAAACCTTAAATCATAAACCTAAACCCTAAAATGTAAACCCTAAACCTTAACCTAAACCCAAACCCAACCTAAATCCACAAACCTTAACCCCAGCCAATACAAACCATAAAACCCTAAACCTTAAACCTAAACTTACCCTAAACCCCACAAACCCACAACCCTAAACCCTGCTAAAAAACCCTAAACCCTCAAAACCCTCAAACCTAAACCTAACCCCAAATCCTTAAAATTTTTCACATTTTTTTTTGGTTGAGTTATGGTTTTGACCTCTTCTTTTGGGTTGGCTTGGTTTTAGCATGGTGGTTCTTTGTCTTGCCTTGTTACTCGAGTTCTAGTGGATAAGATGGTTTTCTACTAGCTTTATTCTATTTTTACTTGGTTAGTTTGTTGGCTCTCCTATTGATGTCGAATTACTTTTTACTAGTTTTTCATGGTTGGATGGGTGGCCTTCCTAATAGGAACTATTGTTGGTTGTTGCCTTTCTAGGCCATCTTTTGGGGAATTTCCTGGCTACTTTTTTGGGGGTTGCCTACCTTTTCCTTATTGTTTTTTACTAGATTCTTCTTTTGCCTTGGTTTTGTGTTGGGTTATTCTCTTGGGATTATCCTTCATTGGGTGCATTATTTGCAACACATTTTATGTTGTAATTATGCTTCCTATTCAGTTAGTCTTTGTTGTTGGGGAGTTTGGTTTCTTGGCTGGTCTTGAATAGCTATTATTATTGCCTTTCTATGGTGGTTGTGCTTCTTTTGGACCTCTCTTGTGTGAAGCTTTGTTGGTTTTCTAGTTTTCATTGGCTATTGGGATGCTTCCATTGTTGGTTACTTATGATGGGTTGTTCTCTGGTGGTTCCCTTATGGCTATTTTAGTTAGTTGTTTGGTTGGAGGACTTGTAGTTATCTTTGGAATCTTGGTTGGTTGATTTTTTCCTTGTTGGTCTTTTCCTTCTATTTGGACAATTTGCTAGAGCCTTTTGTTGTGTTGGTCGAACCTTTGTTGATCCTTTTGGATTCAATTTTTTGGTTTCTATTGGTTAGGGGTTGCCTTTGTCCCCCTTTTGTGTGGTTGTTTATCTTCTGGTTATTTGTAATGGCTGCAACTTATGTTTCCTTCAGTTGATGGCTTAATTTTTGAGCTATTTAGTCGTTTGTGGTTGTTCACCATGGTTAGGCTTGGTGATGGCTACTTACTTTGGCTTGAGGGCTCCTATCTTGGTTTTTATTTCTTTGTTAAGCATGGGACTAGTGCTTGATGGTTGGTTCTAGTTTTCCTAGTTTAGAGCTTGGATGGGTATTTGCATAATGGCCTTGTTGGTGTTTGACTTGTTTTTTCCCTCTAGGTTATTGTGATTAGTCTATTGTAATTTTGTTTGGTGGTTTGGTCAAGCTAGTTGTTGGTGGTTGCTCTTTATTTAATGGCAAGATCTAGAACTCTATGAACTCGCTTGGATGTTTGCTTGTATGGTATCTACTATGATGGATTTGATGTTACTCACCTGTTTGCTCTAGTTGGTAGCATTACATATGATTGTAACCCTTCTTTATGAAGTTTGGATGCTCATATGAATTGTTGCCCCTTCAGATAATAGCCTGAGCCTTCTCTTTCTCAGCTCTCTCCTTTTCCTATATTTATCCTTATCCTTTTTATCTATGACTTTTGCCTTTGTACTGTTTTGTAAATTTCTTTTATAGGTTGGAACTTTATAGAGGAATGGTCATTACTCAACCAACCCAAGTGTTGTTGTGGAGGATCTTGTTTATTTTGCTTTCTCAAAGGAATCATCAATTGCTGCTGACTCATCCTTTTACTATTTTCAGGATTTGTTTTAGTCTTACTCTGTGTCTTTTTCTCTTATACTTTTTAACTGTTGTATTTGCTCTTTTGTTTTCTTTTTCTTAGTAATGTACTTAAATGGGGGTTTTGCTCTTTAGGTTTCTTGTAGCTCTGAGCATAGTAGAATTTTAGAGCTTTACCCCTTTTAAGGACATTGTATCTTTTCCTTTTATTGTAATAAAATTCTAACTTTCAAAAACCCAAACCCTAAACCCTAAACCCAAAACCCAAAACCTAAACCCTAATCCCTAAACCCTAAACCCTAAACCATAAACCCTAAAAACCCTAAACCCTAACAAACCCTAAAATCTAAAACCTAAACCTAAACCTTAATCTAAACAAAAAATAAAATTAAATAATAAAATGAAATAAAACTAAAACCTTCAACCTAAACCTAAAAGGAAAATAAAATAAAAAAATAAAAATGAAATAAACAAAAATAAATATAAATAAATTAATAATTAAATAAATAAAAATAGATAAAGCAGAAACCCTAAACAGAAAAAATAAACCTTAAAATAAAGCCTACTTGTTATGGAACAGTGTCTTTACAGTAAAGACAGTTCTAGTTATCTATGTTTTTTGATTTGCTCTATGTGTGCTCATTTTTATCTCATTGGTCAATTATGTAGAAAACATGGTGTGTTACTTGGTTGATGAAATCGAAAGAAGAAATATTGAATATGAATTTGTTTTGTTAAAAATAACTACACAAACCCTAAAATAAAACCTAAACCCAACCACACCCTAAACCCTAAACCAAAACCTAAACCCAAACCCTAAACCCAAAACCCAAAACCCAAAAACCCTAAACCTAAACCCAAAACCCAACCCACTCAAACCCTAACCCTACCCTACCTAAACCAACCATAAACCTAAACTCAAACCTACCACCTAAACCTAAACCCTAAATCCTCTCTAAACCCTAAAAAAAAAACCAACCCAACTCTAAGCCTACCATAAACTGAGCCCTAAACCTAAACTGATCATAAACCCTAAACCCTACCCTGAGCCCTAAACCCCAGATTAAACCCATACCTAAACCCTAAACTCTAAACCTAAATCATAAACCTACCATGACCCACACACCCAGGCCATAAACCTAGGCCCTAACTACATAAACCCCAAACCCAGGCCAAAACCCTAAACCATAAACATAAACCCAACCTACCTAAACCTAAATTAAATAAATTCTAAAATTAAAACCTAAAAATAAAATAAAATAACCTAAACTAAAACCTAAACTAAACTAAAATAATATAAAGTGTTAATAAACTAAAATAAAATAAATAAAATTTAAACTAAATTAAAGATAAAATAAACCTAAGAAAACCTAAATAAAAAAACTAAACTTAAAATAAAATAAAATAAAAAGATCAAATAAAAATAAAAAATAGGCTTAAATTTACCCTCCCTACCTTAAATCCTACCCTAACTCTATAAAATACTACTGACCTCCCTAACTCTAAACCAATTTACTACCTGACTTTGACCTCTAAAAACCTACCCTAAAATCCTAAACCCTAATCCTAAATCCACACCCTAAATCCTAAACTGATTTTGACCTAAACTCACCACTTTGACTCACCACTAAACCCACTCTTACCATACACTGCATACTAAAACACAACTAGGCTCTAAATTCTAAACCATAAATGAGCCCAGATATACCAACCAGGCCCTCAGATCCTGATCCTAAACCACAACCCCAGGCCCCACCTGAGCCCTTAAGGCCACAAAACCCTAAACCTAAACCTCTTAAACTACCAACCCTCCCTAAACCTTGCTTACCAAAAATAAAGCATAAACCCTAAACCTAAAAATAAATAAACCTAAATAAAATAAATTAAATTAAATTAAAATATTAAAATAAACTAAACTTAAACCAACTGGTTTGCTTAATTTAAAAAAAAAAAACCCACTCTAAACCTAAATCCCTATCCCAAACCTAAACCCTGAAATCATAAACCCTAAACCCTAAACACACTGACCTAAACCCTACCCTAACCTCCCTAATCCCCAAAATCTAACCACCCTAAACCCAAAACCAAACTAAACTAAAATAAATTATAAAATAAAAACTTAAACCTAATAAAATAAATAATAAATAAAATAAAACCTAAACTAAACTACCAAAAGATGATTATAAATTAAAAATAAATAATAAATAAACCCACTAAATTAAATAAAATAATCCTAAGAATAAACTAAATAAAATAAAACTAAATGTAATAAAATAAAATAAACTGCTAATAAACCTAAATAAATAAACCTTAAACCCTACCCTACCCAAACCCTACCAATCCCTTAAACCCACTCATGCCATAAATCCTCCTGACTACCATGACCTGACCACTGACCCTGACCCTAAATCCCAAAAACCCTGGGCCCTGAGCCTGACCACTAAAATAAACTGAGCCCTAAATCCTAACCCTAAACAGCCCAGGCCCCAAACCTGAGCCACTGACCCAACCAGACCCTAGCCACTGAGACCAAAACCACAAAACACAACTAAAACCTACCCTGAGCCAACCTAAAACCTAAACATGCTAAACATTAAACAAACAAACTTAAACTTAAACCAGACCATGAATCAATTGGATCGAGGAAAATCCTAACTTACCCTAAACCTGAAAAATAAAAATAAAGAAATAAATAAAATATTAAAATATAATAAAATAAACCCTAAATCTAAATACCTTAAAACACTGTAAACTAACCTGACCCAAACCACAAATGCTAAAACTGACCCTACCCTAAACTTCCTGAGCCTGATCCCAAACTATAAATCCCCACTGAGCCCTGACCACAACCATCAAACCTAAATCTAACTAAAATAAACTCTAAACTCCAAACCACACCCTAACCTAAACCAACCCAGACCCCAGGCCCTAAACCATGTTCCCAAAAATCCTAAACCCTACCACCCTCCAAACCACAACCACAAAACTGACATTACCCTAAACTCTAAATCCTAAACTCTAAACCAAAATCATAAACCCTAAACCCTACCATAACCTAAACCCTACCACAAAATAAATAAAAAAAAATAAAATAAATTATAAAATGATAAACTAATTAAAACTGACCAAAACTAAAGAAAATAAAAATAAAAAAAACTAAATTGAAATAAATAATAAAAACTTAAACTAAAAAAATAAAACTAAATAAAATAAAACTAAACCTAAAATAAAAAATAAAATAACATAAAATAAAATAAAATAAAAAGCTAAAACCAAAATAAAAATAAAATAAAAATAAATAAGAAATAAACCTAAAGTAAAATAAAATAAACCTAAACCTAAACTAAAATAAACTAAACTAAAATAACTAAAACCTAAACCTAAAGCTAAAATAAACAAAACCTAAACCAAAACCTAAACTAAATAAAATAAAATAAACTAAAAATAAATTTAAACCTTAACTAAAAAATAAAACTTAAAATAAACTTAAAATAGAAACATAAAACCTAAACCTAAAAAAATAAAATTAAAACCTAAACCTAAACTTAAAATTAAAAATTAATACCTAAACCTAAAATATAAAATAAAAATAAAACTAAACTAAAAAGTACATCTAAAATTAAATAATAAACTAAAGTAAAAAACCTAAACTAAAATAAATAAACATAAAATAAATAAACTAAGCTAAATAAAAATAATAATAAACCTTAATAAACATACAAAATAAAATAAACTAAAATAAATCAAAAATAAACTAAAAAAAATAAATATACCTAAATCTACCAGTTTACTTAATTTGAAAAAAAGAAAAACAAAATAAAAAAACCAAACTAACTAATAACTAAAATAAAACTAAACTATAATAATAAAATAAAACTAAAAAAACTAAATAATAACTATAATAAAAATAACTAAAACTAAAAAAACTAAATCATTTATAACTAATAAGAACTAATAAAATTAATAAATAATAACTAATAATAACCTAATAACTAAAGTAAAAGCTAAACCTAATAATAAATAACTAACAATAAATAAATAAAACTAACTAAAATAAATTAATAAACTAAATAACTAATAATAACTAAAATAAAAATTAAACTAATAAATAATAAAACTAAATAAACTAATAATTAATAAACCTAACTAATAACTAACTAAATTAATAACTAAATTAATAAAGTGATAAACTAATAATCAACTAATAAAATAAACAAAACTAATAATAACAAAAAAAGCCTAATAAAATTAATAAAACTAATAAATAACCAAAAAACCTAATAACTAATAACTAATAACTAAAATAACAACTAATAATAATAATAAGTAATAACTAATAATGAATAATAATAATAAAACTAAATAACTAAATAATAATAACTAAATAATCTAATAAAAAAAAAAATAATTAATAAAACTAAATAAAAAAAACTAAAACTAATAATTAATAACTAATAATAAACTAAAAAATAATAATAACTAACTTTTAACTAATAACCAACTAATAAAGGTCGACCCGATCTGCTGCTAATGGAACTATGTCATTACAGTATAGATGGTTATAGTTATCTAGGGTTTTTGATTGAAACCAAAAAGTTACTTGGTTGATGAAATCGAAAAATAATAATAACTAACTCTATGTGTGCTCGTATTTTATCTATGTTATTGCTTGTGTCTTAGATAACTTGGTGTGTTACTTGGTTGATGAAACCAAAAGAAAAATATTGAATCTAAATTTGTTCTATTAAAAAAACCAAAACCCAAACCCTAAACAAAAACTTGAATAAAACAAAACATAAACCCTAAAACCTAAATCATAAAATCTAACCATAAACCCCAAAAAAAAACACTAAACCCTAAACCCTAAGCCCTAAACCCTAAACCCTAAACCTAAACCCTAAACCCAACCCCAAACCCCAACCCCAAACCCTAAACCCAAAACTTGAAACCATAAACTAACTCTAAACCTAAACCCAAAGCCCAAAGCTAAAACTAAACTTAAACTAAATAAACCTAAAATAAATAAATAAAAAAAAAATTATGAAAATTAAATAAAAAAACCTAAACCTAAACCTAAAAACCTAAAATAAAATAAATAAAATAAAACTAAACTAAACTAAAATAAAGAAAACCTAAACTAAATTAAAAATTAAAACCTAAATAAAATAAAACTAAACAAATAAAAATAAAATAAAATAAAATAAACTAAAATAAACTTAAACCCACCCTAAAAAAAACCTAAACCTAAAATAATAAAATAAACCTAAATCTAAACTAAAATAAACTAAAATAAAATAAATAAAACCTAAATTTAAACCTAAAATAAACTAAACTAAACTAAATAAAAAAAGATACTAAAAATAAACCTAAACTAAATTATAAAACCTAAAAATAAACCTAAATCAAAAACTTAAAACTAAAACCTAAAAAAATAAAATAAAAACCTAAACTTAAACCTAAAAATAGAAAATAAAACCTAACCTATAAAATAAAATAAAAAAAACCTAAACCTAAAATATAAACTATAATATAAAATAAAAACTAAAATAAATAAACCAAAAATCAATAAACAAAACTAAATAATAATAAAAAAAATTAAATATATATAAAAATAAAATAAACTAAATTAAACAAAAAATTAACTAAATAAACTAAACCTACTGGTTTACTTAATTTAAAAAAACAAAAAAAAAAAACTAACTCTAAATAACTCTAAATCCAAATCCTAAACCTAAACTGAAAACAAACCCCAAACCCTAAACTCAAAAAACCCCTAATCCTAAACCCCCCAAACCTTAAACCCTAAAACCTAAAACCTTACAAATTAAATAAAACCTAAAATAAAATAAATAAAAATTCTAAATTTAAATAAATGAAAGAAAAAGAAAACCTAAACTAATACTGACCAAACCTAAACTAAAAATATAATAAAATAAAAAATAAATACTAAACTAAAATAAAATAAATAAAAACCTAAACTAACCTAAAAAACTAAACCTAATAATAAAAAAATAAAAATAATATAAACTAAACAAAAAATAAAAAATAAAATAAACCTAAAATAAAATAAACTAAATAAAACTTAATAAATAAATATAACCTAAAATATATAAAAATAAAACATAAACCCTAAACTAAAAACACCTAAAAGTAAATATAAAATTAGCCTAAACCTAAACTAAAATAAATAAAACTAACCTAAACCTAAAATAAACTAAACTAACATAAACTACTAAAATAAAATAAAATTAAAATAAATTAAAATAAACTGGCCAATGCTAAAATATAACTTAAACCTAAAAAAAAAAAATAAATAAAAACCTAAACCTAGATAAAATAAAAAAAATAAACTAAATCCTAAAATATAAATAAACTAAACTTAAAATAAACCTAAACCTAAACCTAAACCTAAAAAAATAAACTAAAATAAAAAACATAAACAAAAATAAATAAACATATAATAAATAAAATAAATTAAATAAAAATAAAAATAAACCTAAATAAAAAAATAAAATAAACAAAAATAAATAAAAAATAAACTAAATAAACTTAAAACTGATTTACTTAATTTTAAATAAAATCAAATAAAAATAAAAAAAAACTAACCTAAACCCCAAACCCTAAAACTAACCCCTAAACCTAAAACCATAAACCCTAAAACCCTAAACCCTAAACCCTACCAAACCACAACCCAAAACCTAAAACCTAAACCAACCCACAAACCCTAACACTAAAATAATAAACCTATAAACTTAAACCTAAACTAAATAAACCTAAAAATAAAATAAATAAAATAACCTAAAAAAATAAAATAAAATAAAACTTAAAACTAAAATAAAATAAAATAAATAAAACCAAATTGAGTAGTAAATAAATTAAACCTAAAATAAAACTAAAATAAAACTAACTAAAGAAAGAAAAATATAATAAACTTAAAATAAAACCTAAAACCTAAACCTAAAAAATTAAATAAAACCTAAACCTAGACCAAAATAATTAAATTAACCAAACCTAAAATAAAACAAAAATAAATCTAACTAAAAGTAAACATAAACCAAATGAACCTAAAAATAAACTAAAATAGAAAACCTAAACTTAAATAAACCTAAAATAAATAAACTAAACTAGATAAAAAATAAACCAAAATAAAAAGAAAAAATAAAATAAACTGAATAAAAAAAATAAACAAAATAAACCTAAACCTACTTTATACTTAATTTAAAATAAATCCTAAACCCTAAACCTAAAAAAAACCTTAACCTAAACTAAATAAAACCTAAAATAAAATAATTAAATAAACTAAACCTAAAAAATAAAATAAAATGAAACTTAAACCAAAATATGAACAAACTTAAACCTAAATCGAAACCTAAAACTAATTAAAATTTAAACCTAAAAAAAATAAACCTAAAATAAATAAATAAAAACCCTAAAATAAAAAAAAACCTAAATAAAATAAAAATAATAAACAAAATAAAATAAACCTAAACCTAAACTAGTAAATAAACCTAAAATCAGCTAAACCTAAACCTAAACTAAATAAAATAACTAAAATAAACTAAAACTAAAAATAAACCTAAAATAAAACTTAAACCCTAAACCTAAAAAAAAATAAAATAAAACCTAAAAAAAAAACTAAAATAAAAACTTAAATTAAAATAAATAAACTATAAACTAAATAAAATAAGATAATCCTAAAATATAAACTAAAATAAAAAAATAAACTAAATAAACCTAAACCTAGCTTTTTTAAATAAAAATAAAAAAATAAAGAAAAACCTAACTCTAAACCCCAAACCCTAAAACTAACCTAAATCCTAAACCTAAACCAAATACCTAAACCTAAAATAAAATAAAAACTAAATAAACTTAAAAATAAAAAAATAAAACCAACCATAAAAAATAAAATAAATAAACTAAACTAAAACATAAACCTAAACATAAAAAAATAAAACAAAAAAGACTAAAATAAATAAACTTAAATAAATAAACTAAACTAAATATAATAAAAGTAAACCTAAATAAAAAATAAAATAAAATAAACTAAAAATAAACTAAAAAAGGTTGACTTGCTTTAAAAAAAAACCTAAACCTAAAAATCCTAAACTCTAAATGCTAAATAAACCCTAAAACTAACCCTAAACCTAAATAAACAACCCTAAATCAAACCCTAAAAAACATTAACCTATAAATAAAATTTAACAATAAAATAAATAAAACCTAAACCAAAACTAAATAAAAACCTAAAATAAAACTAAAAATAAATAAATAAACCTAAAACCTAAATAAAAAAAAACCTAAACCTAAATAAAAAATAAAACCTAAACTAAACTAATAAAAAAAGAAAATATCTAAAAATAAACCTAAAAACCAAAAGAAAAATAAACCTAAACCAAACCAAAATAAAATAAACCTAAATAAAAATAAATAAACCAAAGAAATAAAATAAAACTCAAACCTAAACCAAAATAAAAATAAAACTTAAACCTAAAAAAATAAATTAAAATAAAACTAAATTAAAAATAAACCTAAACTTAAAATAAACTAAAATAAAATCCTAAAAAATAAACCTAAAATAAAACTAAAAAGAAAAATATAAAAGAAACCTAAATTAAAATAAATTAAAATAAAATAAAAAAAATTAACTATATAAACCTAAAACCTAGTTTTAATTTAAAATATAAAATAAATAAAATAAAATAAAAACTATAAATAAAACCCTAAAAAAAATAAAACCCTAAAACCTAAACTCAAAACCTAAACCATAAACCCTAAACCTAAACTCTAAAACCCCAAACTACAACCATAAACCCTAAACCTCAAACTAAAAAACTACCATGACACTAAATCCTAAAAACATAACAACCTAAACCTAAACTAGATAAAAACTAAAAATAAAATAAAAAACCTAAACCTAAATAAAATAAAAAAATAAAATAAAATAAAAACCTAAATTAAAACCTAAACCTAAACCTCTTAACCTAAGGATAAAATAAAATAAAATAAAAATTAAACTATAATAAAATAAATAAAACCTAAACTAAACTAAAAAAATAAAATAAACCTGAAAAGAACCTAAATAAAATAAAACTAAATGTAAAATAATTAATTAAAATAAAACCTAAAACCTAAACCTAAAAAAAACAAAATAATAAATAAAACTAAACTAAAATCTAATAAATAAAAACTAAAATAAATAAAAATCCTTAACAAAATAAAAATTAAACCTAAAAAATTGTAAAAGAAAACCTAAAATAAAAGGAAATAAAATTAAATAAAACCTAAACCTAAAATAAGTTTAAAATAAAACCTAAAATAAATAAATAAAAATAAAACATATACCCTAAACTAAAAATATCCTAAAAAAAATAATAAAAACTAAATAAAATAAAATAAACATAAGATAACCTAAACCTAAATAAAATTAAAAAAAAACTAAAAATAAACCTAAACCTAAACTTAAAAAGAAAACCTAAAAATATACCTAAAATAAAAACCTAAAACCTAAACATATAAAAATATAATAAAAACATAAACCTAAACCTAAAAATAAATAATACATAAACCTAAAAAATAAAAATAAAAATACTAAAAAAATAAACTAAACCAACATAAACATAAAAATAAACTAAATAAAAAAACCTAAACTAAAATAAAACTAAATAAAGATAAGATAAAATAAACTTAAAATAAATCTAAGTATAAAAAATAAATAAAATAAACTAAATAAACCTAAACCTGCCACTTTGTAATTTCATAAAATAAAATAAAAAAATAAAACCCTAAAACTAAACCCTAAAACCCTAAACCTAAATCTTAAAGCCTAAACCCTACCTAACACTACCCTACCAAACCCAAAATAAAATAAACAGATCACTAACTAAAAACTACAATAAAACCTACCCTAAACCCTAAACCCTAAATCCTAAAACTTACCAAACCCTAAACCATAAAAAAAAATAAACCTAAAACATAATAAAATAAAATAAATAACATAAACCAAATAAAATAATAAATAAAATAAAAAAAAACTAGCTTCAAACCTAAACCTAAAAATAATAAATAAAAAAAATAAAAACTAAACTAAAATAAAATAAAATAAACCTAAACTAAAATAAAATAAAATAAACCTAGAAAAACCTAAATAAAATAAAACTAAATTTAAAATAAAATAAAAAATAAAATAAAATATAAACTAAATAAAACCTAAAAAAATAAATAAAAATAAATAAAATAAAACTAACCCTAAACTAAAATTAAAATCTAAACCTAAAATAAACAAATAAAATAAACCTAAAAAATAATAAACTAATAAATAAAATAAAACCTAAACCTAAACCTAAAATAAACTAAAACCTAAACCTAAACTAAATAAAATAAAATAAAAAATAAAATAAACCTATAATAAAATAAAACCAAAATAAACCTAAAATAAAACCTAAATACCTAAAAAAAATAAAAACCTAATCCTAAACCTAAAATAAAAAATAAAACCTAAATCTAAAATAAAATAAAAAATAAAATCAACTATAAATAAACCTAAATAAACACAAAAATAAATAAAATAAAACCTCACTAAAATAAATACCTAAAATAAATAAACTAAAAAAATAAAATAAAAAAAAAAGTAATCTAAAATAAATATAAAATAAACTAAATATCTAAATTAAACTCGATTTACCTAATTTAAAATAAAAAACCTTTAAACCCTAAATCCTAAACCCTAAACCTCAACCAAACCCTAATCCTAAAACTCTAAACCCTAAACCCTAAAACCACAAACCAAAAGCATAAACCCTAAACCCTAAATACAAACTTTAAATGTTAAACTTAACCTAACCCACAAACCCTAAACTAATCCAACCTAAACCTTAAAACCTACTACCCTAAACCTTGATGGTAAGAACATCACCGTCTACCAGGCTCAGTTTAAATCTGGCGATGGAGGTGAAGGTGAAGGCGGTGATTATCATAGTGGTGGTGGGGGATCTAGGGATGCTGGTGGATATGGAGAGGCGGCGAAAAGTTCATGGTGGTGGTAAAGGAGAGATCGGGATATGATGGTGAATCTCGTGACTCAAGAGGCCAGGGTGGTTCTAATGGGAACCAAAGAAATTGATGAATGAACAACTTGATTTGCTGCTTATGGAACTATGTCTTTATAGTATAGATGACTCTAGTTATCTAGTTGATTTGCTCTTTGCGTGCTCATTTTTTATCTATGTCATCATTGTATCTTCGAAAACTCGATGTGTTACTCGGTTGATAAAATCGAAAAGAAGAAATGTTGAATCTGAATTTGTTCTCTCTTAAAAGAAAAAACCAAAAACTCTAAACCCTAAACCTAAACCTAAACCTTACACCTAAACCCCAAAACCCTAAACCCTAAAACCCTAAATCCTAAAACAAAACTACCCCAAACTTAAACCCTAAACCCTAAACCCAAACCCAAACCCTAAATGTTAAACCCTAAACCATAAAAGCTAAAACCTAAACTAAATAAACATAAAAATAAAATAAATAAAAAACAGTAAAATAAAATAATAAAATAAAGATAAATAAAATTTAAACCTAAACCTAAACCTTAACCTTAAAAAAAATAAAATAAAAATAAAACTAAACTAAAATATAATGAATAAAAAACCAAAACTAAACTAAAATATAAACCTAAAATAAAATTTATATAAAATATAAACTAAATGTATAATAAAATAAAATAACATAAAATAAGATAAAACTAAATATAAACCTAAATGTAAAAAATAAACATAAAATAAAACATAAAAATAAATAAATAAATATCATAAAAAAATATAAACCTAAAATAAAATAAAATAAAATAAACCTAAACTAAAATAAACTAAACTAAAATAAAGAAAATGTAAACCAACCTAAAATAAACTAAATGTAAACCCAAACTAAATAAAATAAAATAAACTAAAAATAAACTTAAACCTAAACTAAAAAAAAAAAAAAATAAACCTAAAATAAAAACCTAAAGCCTAAACCTAAAAATAAAATAAAACATAATCCTAAACCTAAAATAAATAAAACCTAAACCAAAATAAAATAAAATAAAATAAAACTAAAATAAAACATAAACTAAAAAAAATAAACTAAAATAAAAACTTAAACTAAAATAAATAAACCTAAATAAAATAAACTAAACTAAATTAAAATAAAAATAAATCTAAATAAAAATAAAAAATAAAATAAAGTAAAGTAAATAACTCTAAATAATAAAACTAACCGGTTTACTTAATTTTAAAAAAACCCTAAACCCTAAATCCAAAAGCCTAAGCCTACAACCCTAAACCATAAACCCTAAACCCTATAAAACCCTAAAATCTAAACTAACCCAAAACTAAAACCCCAAACTACTAACCTTAAACCTAAACTCACTGATCACAAACCTAAACCCTAAACCCTCTATACCAAAGCTAAAACCACAGCCAAACCCTAAATTAACCTAGGCCACTGGTAACCTACCTAAACCTTCAAACTTAAACCACAAGGCCCAAGCCTAAACTCACAAAACCTAACTAAAACAACCTGACCCTAAACCCTAAAACTAAAACTGACCTAAACCCTACACTCCTACTAAACCCTAAACACTAAAAACTAAAATGCAGACCTAACTAAATAAAGTTAAAATAAATAAACAAAAACCTAAATAAAATAAAATAATAAAATCAAATCAAAACCTAAACTTAAACCTAAAAATTAAATAAAATAAAAAATAAAAAATAACTAAAATAAAATAAATAAAATCCTAAACTAACTAAAAAAATAAAATAAACCTTTGAATAAAAACCTAAATAAAATAAAAACTAAACATAAAATAAAAATAAAATAAACCAAAATAAAATAAAATAAAACTAAATAAAACCTAAACCTAAAAAAATAAAATCAAAAAATAAAATATAAAAAATAATTAAAAAAATCTAAACCCTAAACTAAAAAACCTAAACCTAAAATAAAATAAATAAAATAAAATAAACCTAAACTAAAATAAATAAAACTTAAACCTAAAAACTAAACCTAAAATAAAAATATATTTAAACCTATAAAATAAAATAAAATAAAATTAAACTAAAAATAAACCTAAACTTAAACCTAAACCTAAAAGATAAACTAAAATGAAAACCTAACCTAAAAATAAATAAAATAAACTAAATAACAATAAAAAATAAAATAAATCAAATGAATAAAAATAAACTAAATAACTAAATGAACTAAACCTACTAATTTACTTAATTAAAAAAACTCTAAACCTTAATTCCTAAAGCATAAACCCTAAACCTACAACCTAAACCTCCAACCCTAAACCTACTACAGACCCCAAATGCAACCTAAACCCACAAACCTAAACCCAAACCCACAAACCTAAACCCTAAATTCTAAATCCTAAAACCCTAAAAAACCCTAAAACATACTACCCTCCCTAGAAGCTTAAACCCTAAACACTAAGAAACCTAAAACCTAAACCTTAAAGTAACCTTAAAACCTATGAATGGGAAAAAAACATGATGACAGGAACATCACCATCAAACATGCTTTGTCTAGATCTAGAAGTGGAGGTAAAGGTGGAGACGATGGTTATCTCGTTGGTGGTGGGGGATCTAGAAGTGATGGTGGGCATGGAGGTGGTGATCAGAGCAGTGGTGGTTATGGAGGTGGGAGGAGCAATGGAGGTTATAGTCGTGGTGGTGGTGGAGGGAGAAATCAGAGATATGTTGGTAAATCCCACTACTCGAGAGGCAGTAGTGGTTTTGATGAGAATTGGAGAAACTGAATAATAGTCAATTTGATCTCCTACTTATGCAACTTTTCCATAATAGTAGATGGTTCTACTATCTCGGGTTTTGATTTGCTATGGGTTCTTTTTTGATCTATGTCATTAAACTGTCTTTATAAAACTTGGTGTGCTACTTGGTTGATGAAATCGAAGAAATGTTGAATGTGAATTCATTATTTTATAAACCCTAAACCTAAACCCAATAAAATAAACCCTAAACCTAAACCTCCACACTAAACCCTACCCTCCCTTATCACCCCAAAACCCACAAACCACACCCTAAACCTAAACCCTAAACCCTAAACCCTAAACCCTAAACCCTAAACCCTAAACCCCTAAACCTAAACCACTAAACCTAAACCTAAAACCTAAACCCTAAAACCTAAACCCTAAACCCTAAACTAACCATAACCCAACCACCAACCCCTAACCACAACCTAAACCTTGAATAAAATATGTCATTAGGGGGTAGATCTAAAGAATGACCTAATCTAACATAGTTATGGTAGCTAAAGAAAATGTCTTCAGAGACTTTCCCTAGATTTAGAGATTTGAATACCTTAAACCCTAACCTAAATCATATTATAATACCATATATTATAGTATAATGTAACATCATATATTTGAGCATGTAGTGATGGGTTTTGGATGTTATAAGATGTTTTGAAATGTTTAAGTATATTATGGTATTGTGTATAATCTATATTAATATAAATCATAAAAATATTGATTTAATAAATTAGATGATGAAATTTGTTAAATTTGAAGTGGGAATTAGGTTGTAGTACCAAAATTGTGCTATGCCACTTGTAGTCTAAAAGTAAGATTTTATGTTCAAAATAAATATTATATGTTGTAGCATAATATTGCATCATATATCATAATATATTGTTCGCACATTTTAAATTTTTTTTAGTATTTTACAATCATGCGTCGATACACTAGCATTATTTATAAAATGTTGATTTAGACTTTAAAATGGTGGAATTTGGCCAAATTCATAATAGGTAGAGCATGCCATCATAATATATTATTTTAATTTAAAATATGTAAGTGATACAAATAAAATATATAGTTTTTATTATTTAGACTAATTTTATGATTTTTTTCTTAAGCAATCCCATTGTGATGTGATATGCAATATAATATATAATATAATATGTTATAATGTATTATAATATAGGATTCCATAACATAGTATAGCATCATGCATTATATACTATTATGTATTACTACTTGTTGTTTAGCATATTTTAGTTTGTTATAGTATGATATGTAGTGTTTGTACTAGCATAATTCATAAAAAATACTTATTTATAGGCTGAGATGATGGGATTTGGCCAAATTTAAGGTAAGCTTTAGGGAACATCATTGGGGGTGTACTATGGTGTGTCATTTAATCAAAAGAATGGAATTTTGCATTAAAATGTTCATTTTCAAACAAATTTTATAAATTTTTTGCTTAAAGTGATTCATTTTAAGGTGTAATGTAAGATAACATATATTATATGAAAGCATATTAAAATATAATGTACATACAATATAACTTCACATATATATGAATGTGGTGGTGTGTTACTAAATGTTATTGTACATTTTAGTATGTTTTACTTTTGTTATAATACATTGGGTCAAAACTCACAAAATGTTAATTTGAAGGTTGAGATGGAAGAATTTGGCCAAATTCACACCAAAGCAACACCAAAATTATGCTATTTTATACCATTTCTAATAGAAAATAACAATTTTACATCCAAAATGAGCATTATTCATATTTTGAGAAAATTTTGTTATTTGTTCCTTTTAAGTGATTCTAATGAGGTGTAATGTTAGACAATATATTATATTATAGCAAATTATAATATAACATCATATATTATAATATAATATAGTGTGTTAATTCACACTATAATATGTTTAGCATGATATTGTATAGTTAGTTTGAGCTTGCACCAATCATAAAATGTTGATTATAATGTTAAGATGATGTAATTTTAATGAATACATTGTTAGGCTTTTGGTTGAAGTATTAAAGGTGTGCATAAGAGAAAAATAAGATTTGATGAGAATTCCATGTCAAGGACATGGAAGATCTAGGGATCACACATGCATTGGACATGACATGTGAGGGTCTATGTCAAGGCATAGAAAAAAATCTATTGGGGATAAGGTTTGAATTTGATTTGATTATATTTGTGGAAAGAAAATTCTAGGGATAAGATCTATAATCCCGAGGATTAAGATCAAATTGACTTTAATTTGTTTTTTTAAATTGTGGAGGCATATCTGCTAGATATGGGCTCGAGCTGAGATTGGGTATATGAACCTTCCACTAGAATAGTAGGTTTGGGCTGTCCACTGAGGATTGGGATTTGAGTTTGATTTCATAGATTTGTTTGGGGATGTTTCTGCTAGGGATAAGAGTTTGGTTGGACTTCTTTGATTTAGACTCTACTAGGGGAGTTGGTTTAATATGGGTCCACTAGGGAGGTTGGTTTTGATTTGTTTGCTTGACTTGTTTATATATGATTTGGGGCCACTAGGGTGTGATTTAACTCCACTAGGAAAAAGGGTAATTTAATCATGTATGGACCATGTCGATGTTTTGGATGTCAACCTTGACCTACCTCAGTTATAAATCCAAAGGGATAGTCTCTGCTGGGGTAGAGCTAGCCAACTAGGGGTTTCCTTTTTGGCGTGCGACTATGCTAGGAAGAAGGCATAGCACATACATCTTCTAAGTGAGAACAACATGGGGTGACCTATTGGGACATACAAATCAACCTAGGGTGACTATTGAATGTCAGGGACTTATGTCAACTCAAAAGTAATCAGGATTAATTTTATCTTAAATTCATGTGATTTGATATGGTTTGTTTGGTTTAGTTTAATTTTGAATTGAGGGCATATTCATTGGGGATGTGAGATTGATCAAATTTGATATATTTAATTTATGGACCATGTCGGTGTGTGATGGACTCACGAGAAGGGATATATTGCACTTATCTATCTCATTTACAAATCCAAAGGGATAGTCTGGGATGGGGTAGAGCTAGCCAACCTAAGGGGTTGCCTTTTTAGTGTGCAATGGATGTCTTAGGAAGAAAAGGCATAGACTTACATCTTCTAAAAGAGGGAATCGGGTGACTATTGGTAGCACAACAAATCGACTTAGGGCGACTTGAGTGAATGTCAGGGGACTTATATAACTCAAGAGTAGTCAATTCCTATAGGAGTTTTGCTCACACACCTAAAGATAGGATACCTTCTTGGGAAAATGTACTAGGGTGTCCTCTAATCCACAAGTGAATATATATTTTTTTATATGTTTGCATGGACCTGTTGGTGTGAGGGACCACTAAGAAGGGCTATGTGCCTTGACTATCTCAGATTTACTAGACCAAGGAGAATACAAATCCACGATGGATTCTCCAACCAGGGTGGTTCTTAGGAAAGGAGGATCCAATAGTAAGGTAGTGTCTAAATGAGGTGGAAGGATGTGATCCAAATATAGTGCCCACTAGGAGGTGCTAATAGGGTTGTTATCTAAACTTAAAATTATGGATGGCAACTCAAGGAGAAAGTATATCAGACTTACATCTATCACGAGTGGTGTATCCTAAGGTGCGAGAACCAACCAACCTAAGATGTAATCTTCAGCATGAGTGGTGTATCCGTCAGCATAGTGAGAACCAACCAACCTAAGGTGCCCATCAGTGTGCAACAATCAATCTAGAAAGAAAGCATGAAGGCTTACAACTTTCTAATCAAAATTGATCATCGAGATAGTCTGTCATCCTCAGGATAGATGTTATCTGAACTAGAGTTACTATGGAGCCCGAGGAAGGATTAAACTTGAAGTAGTGGGGAGGGATGGGAGCTAGGGGACTTATCCTAAACCTCAAATATACTTGACCCATTCGGTCACAAAGGCTAATCCAAGAAAGTATAGCTCACATCCTTTTAAATGAAGCCAACATGAGGTAACTTACTGGCCACATTATAAGGCTTACCAAACTAACAAGGTGCTCATCAGTGTTGGGTGTCCATGTAAGGAAAGAAAGCATAGCAGACTTACATTCTCCAAAGCAAGAAGATACATGAGGTAACACACTAGCAGGGTAGCACATTAGCCTGACCTAGAGCAGCTACTAAATGAGTGTCATTGGTGACATTATCTCAACCCAAAGTAGCCCGAGACAAAATATATGTGTTTGTGTTATATGTTTGTGTGTAGTTTGTATTTGTGTTATGTCGATGGAGGATAGGATGCCGCTTTGGTTACTTACACCTACCCTAAACACATCATGTCAGATTCACAAACAAGAATACTTTCAACATGGAAGATATCAAATTTGTAATAGAATTTTCAATGAGGATTATTATTTTTAAACATAAATTATAATATTTCTTTAAGTATATCCCATTGATTGGAAGCATTGGGTGCTCTCCCTTATGATTAATATGCTGATAATATCCTCCTTGGTAAGCCTTCTCTATGGTGGAAGGGCCTTCCTGAGTGGGTTCAAACTTGCCTCCCATCTTACGATGAGCAACAATCGGTCTCCTAAGAAATAAAATAAGCTTTCCTAGTTGAAAATATCTAGAAAGGACCAACTTATTATGAGCTTGAATCATTTTAGCTTTATTCAATTTGAGGTTTTGGCATGCTCAAGCATATATCTCCTCAAACCTTGAGCTCTTCTAACTAACTTGGTGTTATGCTCTTTGTAATCTTGCTACCCACAGCTTATCCTTAATGGGTGTTAGACTTGGTAGAATGGCTTTGGACCCATACACCACGGAGAAAGGAGAATAAGTTGGAGTTCTATATGTTGTGTAGGCCACAATGCTTCAACTAACTCCTCATGCCATTATCTCTTTTTATTATCGAGTGCCTTCTTCAGTATTTGGATGAGAGCTTTGTTGAAGGCTTCTACTAAGCCAGTTTCTTTAGGTAGTTGATGTTAGAATATCTCAAATCTATACTATATCTTTGGGCAGAGTTATTGATCTCGGTTCTTGAATGCAATACCATTATCATATAATTCATCGAGTACTCAACCTATATATATGATATGGTTCTTAAAAAACTAGAGCACATCTTTTGTGACCTCTAAGCATAATCACCTTCACACATTTAGAAAAGTAGTCGGTAGCTAAGATGAATCGATGACCATTGAAGAAGGATCAATCAAAACCCACTATGTCGGTACCCCAACACTGAATGGCCATGAGGCCAATGTAGGATGTAGAATATTGGGTGGTTGGTGGACCACACTATGTATTTGACATTGGTGGCATCTCCTAGCCATATCGATGCAATCCTTGATCATCGACTACCAGTAGTATCTTAGTCTCTTGATCTTGGATTTTATCTTCGAACTAGATTGGTTGGCTCCAAATAATCCTGAGTGTGTCTCGATCATAATCATACAGGCTTTGTGCTTGTCTAAACAATGTAACCACATATGATTGAAAGATCATCGGCACAAGACAGCATCCACAAGAGCGTAGAAAAGTGCTCTCTGCTTCATCTGATGGGCTTGGGACATCTCTTGATATAGTTTGCCTTTATTTAGGTAATCCATGAATGGTTTCTTCTAATCTAACTCCTCATTCTTCTTCGTAATGGTAACCTCCCATTTAAGAGAGTACTTTTTGATGAGTTCAATATCAATAAGGGATAAGACATGTCTATTTTGGACCTTTATTGATATGGACTCATCCTCTGGACATGCCAACTCCTTAAGAAGCTTGGCTAAAACATATGCTACGATATTCTCTCCTTGAGGAATCTTATAAATGGCAACCTCCATTATTTGGGCCAACAACTCCATGGTGTACTTGTGGTAGTGATGGAGCTGGGGAATTATAACCTTATAGGACCTAATGATTTGGTTGATAACTAGCTGAGAATTTTTGAAGATGTTGATGTTCTAGATGCTTAGAGTAATGGCTTACTCCAAACTGTCAATCAAAGGCTCATATTTGGCTTCGTTGTTGGTGCAAGGATTGGACAGATAATATGAGAATCTCATCACATCATGGTCCAAAGTTAAGAGAACTATTCCTACCCCTACCTTTCTTGTAATAGTAGATAGTTGTTCTTCTCCTCTTTTAGAGGAATCCACCCCAACAAAGTACATCTCCCAATGATGAATTCTAGTATCCCATAAGTTCATGATTTGTTCATCAGGGTGATCATCACTAAGCAAAGAGTCAGTAAGAAGTGAGTGTGCCACTAAGAAATTCATTAGCGATTGTCCTTTCACTGCATGGAGGGGTATGATAGTAATGACAAACTATGAGAGGATCATGGACCATCATGCCAACCATCCAAATAGCTTCAGTTATATCATGAGATATTGTAGTGGATTAATCCTACTGATCAAGTTCACCTTATGAGAAAGCATGTAGTGTTGTAGCTTTTGGGATGCAAAGATTAAAACTAGGCAATGCTTCTCAATGGGTGGATAATTAGCCTCAGTGGGGATTAGAAAACGGCTGAGGTAGTAGAGTGCATTTTATTTTCTTTCATCATTAGCTTGGGCTAATAAAGCACTAAGGTAATCATCTAACATAAAGTGTAAAGTATGAGCTTTCCCAAGATAGTGATAGAACCTGGTGTCATCAAGTGCTTGATGTCTTCAAAGGCATGCTCACACTTATCATCCCACTTAAACTTGGCATCCTTTTTGACAACTGATGAGAATGGCTGACTTCTTCCTGAAAGGTTGGACATAAAGCATCTTAGATATGCCAATTTCCCTTGGAATGATCTCAGTTGAGTTAAACCTTTAGGGGGAGGCATTTGTAATATTTCCTTGATCTTATCTAGATCAATTTTAATTCCCTGGTGTAGGATAACAAACCCAAGGAATATCCTTAAAGCTACTCTGAATGCACACTTCAGGGAGTTGATTTTGAGGTTAAACTATCATAACTATTCAAAAACTACTCTCAAATCAAATAGATGGTCTTCCTTTTCTCTACTTTTGACCATGAGATCATCAACATAGCACTCGACTTGATGATCAATGAGTTTGTCCAAGATTCAAGTTATAGCCATTGTTATGTAACACCAGCATTTTTAAGGCTAAAAGGCATAACTTTAGAGCAAAAGATTTTGTTCAGTGTTCTAAATGTAGTGTTTCTTTCATCTTTAAGGACCATCTTTATTTGGTTATATCCAGATGTTCCATCCATGAAATAGAAGACTGTATGAGATGAGGAAATGCCCAACATTAGCTTTGGGATTGGTAGTTAAAATTTTCCTTTTTGACATGCCTTATTTAAATCCCTAAAATCAAAACATATGTTAGTATGGACAATATTTTTATTAATTAGGATGATGCTGTCTAACCAAGTAAGGTATTTTTCTTCTCGAATGAAGATAACATCGATCAATTTCTTGACTTCAAAAATGACATGTTGTTCTATGTCTAATCACATACATCTAGAGTATTGCTTGATAGGTTTAGTAGTAAGCTCTATTACTAGTTTATGGATCGCTATGTCAAGAGCCAATCTAGATATCTCTTCATAACTCCATGCAAAGTAGTCCTTAAACTCAATCAACAGCCTAACTATATCATTACTTTTAATTTCATTCAACAAAGAAATGATGTATGTCGGGGGTGGATCTTCTTCAGTTCCTAAGTTGATTTCCTTGAGCTCATCGATGGTTGACTTGATCTCTTCATCAAACTCTGGTGATGCATCTTTGACTTAAAAATCATCTGGATCATTTGAAGTTCTTAGCCTCCTCATATGAGCTAATGTGATTTAAAAAGAACCTATCAGATTCTAAATGATTGGTGATGACTAAGCAGTAATCATCATCATCGACTGGACCCACTATATTGAATCCTAGTCCCAATCTTGATCGAGAGCATTTGCATTTGTTCTTCCATATTCTTTTGGAGTAGTCTGACCTGTACTTTGATCAAGTATGTGTTCTTTGCTAAATTATGAACACAAGGAAAATACCAATCGAAAGATAATAATATTAAATCTTTATATGAATCATCCTCAAGTTCTACATCAACATCTAGACTTGAAGATGATGCTCCCAGAAAGAACTTCTGAGTCTTCATAACTCTGGATAACTTAGGGGCTTTCATAATTACCAAACCCTTAGCTTCTTGAGAGGAAAGTGGGGTTAGAGATAAGGGTCCAAGCTAATGCCTAACTATTTCACATATAGACTTGGATACACTTATGCTTTGCTTTGGAGCCCGATCTTCATCGCTATCTAGCTCAAGTGTCACCTCCAAGGGAATCTACTATTGAGAAGAGATGGTTGGTGTGCTAACCATATAAGACTCATCCTATGTACTAGATTCTAAGTCTACATGGATAGTGTGTACTCGGTAGTGGAACATATCTATTGGGTGGCCAATAAGAGGTTTTCACCCCATTGCCTCTAAACTAGCCTTTTCTTCTACTTGTTGGAGGTCAAGTCGTCCTACACATATGTTTGAATGGAGTGACAAATTATGGGTGGAATATAATATCAGGCTCCACTTCCTCCTCCAATTATATTTTCACTCCCTTTTATTTTTTTTCATTTTCTCTTTTCTTTTTTTTCTTTTTTCTTTCTTTTTTTCTTTTTCTTTTATTTTTAAACTTTGTCCAAGTTAATGAGAATAGACTTGTTGATTTTGAGGGAGGTAGTAAGCCGCATCCTCATATATGTTGACCTCGTGAACTATAAATGGTTTGAGATCTCCTTTGACATAGTAGATGATCTAACCTCTCATGAACTTCATACACTGATGCAGAGAGGATGGAACTATGTTGTTCTCATGTATCCATGGACTCCAAAACAAAGCATTGGAAGATGTATTCAAGTCTATAATGTGAAACTTGGCTTCAGTCTTCCAATCATCTATCTCCAAGGGCAACACTATGGAGCCTAAGGCCTATTGACCTCACTGTTGGAGTGTGGATTCAATATTACCATCTTATCCTTAAAAATCTTCTAGACACTAAGAATTCCCTAGTCGTAAGACACTTCTAATAATTAGGTAAACACTTAACCTAAGCCTAAAAACTTATAAGGGTTAACCATAGGAATAGGATATGCCCTAGGGATTAAGATAATCCACCTACCCTACAACCCAGATCCAATCCATGTTCACCTTCTTAAACCAAACCTCAAGTTTAATTCAAATATTAAATTCAAATCCAAATCCAAACCCAAATTCCAAAACCAAATGATTGAAGGCCATGATCAAATCCAAACTTGACCCTTCCTAAGCCATATGACCTATCTCATGGACTTAGCCAAATCTTAATTTAAATCAATCTAAAATTAATTCATTTTCTCATAATCAATTTATATCTTCAATCATCTTCCTAAATATAAATCAAATCTACATTCAAATGATCAAAACTAAATAAAACTAAATCAAATTAAATCAAAACCCTTCCTAAGCCATATAATCTATCCCATGGACTTAGTCAAACCTTAATCCAAATCAAGTCAGACTCTATTGATTTTCTCACAGATTAATCATATTTTCAATCATCTTCAAAAACTTAAAGGAAATATACATTTTAATCATCAAAACTAAATCAAATCAAAATCCAAACCTAAGGGACAAGACCCAACTATAAGGGCTTAGCCAAATTCCTTCATTCCAAAAAAATTCAATTGATTTTCTCATGAATCAATCATACCTTCAATCATATTCATCAATATTAATTAAATCTACAATCATGATGCCAAACCAAATCAACACAAGTCAAACCCAACTTAACACTTTTGAATTGAAATGTTCAAATGAACCAAAACCCATTTGGACCCAAGCCAATTGCAATTTAATTTATAAATTAATCCCAAATCCATATGTAAAATCAACTAAATCAAACTCAACCCAAAGTCAATCCAACTAAACCAAATTGGTCCAATTGACCCTAAGTGGCCAATTTGTCCTATTTGAGCCAAGTTCTAATCCTACCCAAATTAGATTGAAGCAAGCCCATCAAAACCTCCCATCATGATTATTGATCACCCTAAGTTGATCAATTAGCATAAATTGGGTCAATCCAAGTCAACTTGGTCATTTCACAAAGTGAAACCCTTAACCCATATGAACCTACACTAGCCAAATTATAACCTATGCCAAATTCCTTGAAACTAATGATTCATACCAAATCAAAATCAATATTTGAATATGACTTGACCTTCCATTGAGTCAAACTAAACCCAATTTGTCCTCTTGACCCAAGTTGACCAAAATTAAACTATAATATCAAATTTTATAAATCAAAATATAAAACCAAATTGATTGCAACTAATGGTCATTCCAAATTGATTATTGAACTTGACCAAAGCCATTGGAATCCAATTGACATATTAGCTCAAATTGACCTAAAGGGTCAATTTGGCCTAAATCAATTCTAAATCCAAATTAATTAAAACCAAAGCCTAAAATCATCTTCAATTGGTCAGCTAAGCCCAAACCAACACCCAAGCTAATTTGGCCAATTTAGTCAAATTGGTCAACTTAGCCCATTTGCCCAAAATGAATTCATATGAGCCAAAATAAAATCTTAGCCAAAGTAAACCAAACCAATTGAACCAAAACATCCCAAATGATCATTGACCTGACTTGACCAAATTTGGTTTTAATTGGTCAACTTGGCTCCTAATCCTAATTTGACCTAAATGAGTCAAATTGATCCAAACCTAACCAAATCAGCTCCAATTGACTTTAAATTTGGGCTAACCCACTTTTAGCTCATTTTAAGTCTGCACCAAATAAAATCTAATCTAATGTCATATGATTCTACCGTCAAGGGCATCACATGAGATAAATCACCCATGTAAGTCATTTTCCATTCTTGGCCACTTGGTTTAATGGTCCACTGCACCTGGGGACACTAGCCAACCTGATTGAAGGGGTGGTTGGGTTAGCCATGACCCATGGGAGGTGAAATCACCTCACCCTCCTCGTCAGAGCATTTGAAACACATAGGATACCCATAATTCCTCTTTGGCAACCATCTCCACACCTTCAACCAACCAAGTTAAGCCAACTCACCTCCTCCCTGCCACCCATGACACCTTGAGATTGCTGCACTCCCACTAGAAGCCAAACCCGATCCCACCATATGATCAAGAGGAAGGGGGTATACACCCCCAATTTCAACTCAAACACACACAAAAATCATTGCTCAGAGCCCTAGCTACCCAAGACGAGCTACTAGAGCTATTGCCTAAGCTCCCAAGCTCGTTCCTCGATCAAAAAATGTTATTCCTGTCCATCACAAAATAGGACACTCCCATTTCTAGCTTAACTTCTCCATTTCTCCATTAAACTCAAATTAACTTTATCTTTAACCTCATCGTAAGAAAAAAATCATCTCCCAAGCTCCTCTAACACTGGGACTTCATCAAAGCCAGCTCAAAATTATAGTTCATGGCCTCTCGAGTTTAACATTTAGGAATTGATCCAATTGTTGGTCAACAAGATTTCATCTCTACTAGACGAAGCTTTCTTAATCGTTTGAGCCACAAGTCTTGAGGGCTAGTGAGGTATGCTTCTAAAATTGATCCTTAATTAAAAATGGGTTGGAGTGTTTTGAAGAAAACTTGCATCTCATGTGATCTTGACCATCTCCTGATGTCGGAAGGTGTGGGAACCTTTGAGTTGATCCAGCTGTGTAAGCCCATATCAAGTGAGCAATGGTGAACAAACTCCATTCTGCCTCACTCATGTGATGTTCGACCATACACCATTTGTTCCGCCTGATCAGAATGGACAGTCATTATTAATTCCACTAGATTGATCTGATTTAATCCGATTAAGCTATGAGATTAATCACTGCCATCCAATCTTAGATTGGATGATGGACGAAAAGGCCCTGCCGCTAATGAAGTGAGTTATATTTTAAGTAGCCAATCAAGTATGCCATGTGGATATGTGCCATCTCGCACCACATGGCACCGATAGGGATTAGTCTTTAATAGGCTTAATTAATCATTTTAATGGCTAAATCTTGTAAAATAAAAAATCTTAGAGAAATAAAAACATGCAAATAAATACTCATTTTAAAGTTATTTCAGAGGATAATTAATTAAAAATAATCATAATTAATTTTAAATAGTAATTAAGGTTTTATTTACAAAATTAATTAGCTTAATTACTTAATTATTTGAGAAATTAATCCCAAATTTTGTGGGTTAATTTAATGGGATGACCTCCTCTTCCCATGATGGTTGGGATTTATTGCTTACTTAATAAAGAAAAAAATTAATTAAACCTTAACTCCTTTTAAGTTAATTAATGATTAATTAATCCCATGAATAGTAATAAATTCATTAATTAAGTTTATTAATCACTATTCAATAGTAAGTGAACTCAAGGAAAAGTTGGGACCCCTTTCCAAATTCATTTCACCCTTTCTTAAAATGAAATTAATTATAATTAACTAATTAATTAATCAAATTAAAGTCATAATCACATTAGACTTTAATTAATTAAATCATGTAGATCTTTGGTGTTTAATAAGTTGAAGGAGTTTAATAAATTTATGGTTAGTCCACATGTGTGAAAACCATAAGAGTAATTAATTAAGTCCCTTAATTAACTATTAATCATGAGCCAGACCCCTTTTATTTCATGGGATCATTGCAAATTTATTTTCCATGAATATCATGTTGGCCATAATTATTAATTACTTTACTGACATAAGTAAGTTAATTAATTCATCTAAGGTTTCAAACCAATTAACCCATAAAATCAACTTAACTATATTTCCTTAAATTAAATCAAATCAAAAATGTGGGAATGGTTTTAAAATAACAAGTGATGTTTTCTCTTCTCCTCTTTAAATCAAATCTAATCCAAAACTTAATTAATAAAAAAGCTTTGGTTTGCTTTAAATAATCTTATTTGATTTAATTATCCTTAAGAACTAGTTTGGTTGAATAAATCACATGCTTATATTTGATTATTTTCTTTCAAATCATGTTAAATTTGGTATGTCATTTGAATTCATGCATCCATCTTTTCAAAATCATGTAAAATAAAATGGATTTCATTTATGTAAGCTTGCATGTGTTGATTTAATTTAATATATGAATGACTATTATCACTATTAAATCCAAATATATTTTACAAAAGATTATAAATAAATAATAATATGTGTTATTGTGTAGTTATAAATACATAACAAATGCCTTATAGCTTAAGTATATGAATGTTGAGTTCTCTTTTCCTCTATTCATGTGGTGATTTATATAAGATTGAATGGTAATGGGTATATCCGATATCTCAGAACACAAGGTTTTAGCTAGCCCCAAGGAGGTCATTTGATTACCTCATTCCTGGTTTAACATCGACATAACTATTTGATTTCAATTCTTATGTATTTGAACATTAGAATTTGGATAGAGCTTTAATTCGTACATATTAATGGTTCAATCAGAAAAATATATACAATATTTGCATGGTTTTCTTTCCCTCATTTATGTATACATGCATGTGTGTCCAAGAACAATAAGTATATAGTCTGGACATCCCAAGAATACAAGGCTTTAATTTTAAGGAGGTCATTTGGTTTTTAACAATGGCACATACTTACCTATGTCTTGTATGTATATGTGATTAGTGAATGAAAATCCCATTTTACATTAAAATTCCATTCATTTATAATTGACTAAGTAGTTGAATTAATTAGCCATATGATTTGAGCTTACTTCCTATGTTCATACAAATTTACATTTGTTTGAATGCAAATGGGTATATAATCTTGACATCCTGGGAATACGAAGCTTGAACTAGCTCAAAGGAGGTCATTTGATAACCTCACTTCCCTGGTTTAACAATAACACATGCCTATTTAATTTCATTCTTATGTTTTTGTTTTGTATAAGAATTTGGATAAAGTTTTAAATTAATATGTTAAAATAATTCAATAAAATAAAATATAAATTCATGTATAATTTGTAATTTATAAAAAGAACAATGGGTTGCCGAGCTCTACCCTTATACAACCAAGTACATAAAAGAATAATTTGCAATTTATAAATGATAAATGTTATGAGAGTCTTCATGTCATCATGTATCTTCCTCCTTGTTTAATTTGATTTGCTCCACTTAAAGTTATCACATGGCCTCCCATGACAAAGCCTTCTAACCAATGCTCATCCTTATCCCCCCATAGCAATAATCCTAATTCCTAAAGCAAAATTAGATTAAAAATAGAAAAAGTAAATCTAACTACACCTACAAGACAAGTGTTAGCTAAACACACATACAACCTACAATTATATTTATAATTTGGACTTAGCACCATGCACATCGATAACCAAGCCCACCTGTTCTAACTTGGATTATGCTTAGGGGCTTAAGCAACCTACAAAGAGAGCATTTATATTTATTTTTAAGCATCCCTTAAACATAATCTCTAGTAGAAAATATGATTAGGCTAATCACGACCTACCATTCAATCTAAAAAACAAACACCCTAACATCCAGTCTAACACAATACATCACAAAATAAAACATACACACATAACCGCCCTAACATAAGGCTAGAAGTGGTGACTTATTCTAATGCATGTGTATTAAGGCTTGTGTGGTATGCCCTAACTAGGTTTTAAAGTTAAGATTTTCTAAGTAAAGATTCAATAAATGATTTTTTTAATTTATGTTTTCTTTTGTTTCATATGACCTACACATAGCAACTAAGTGTTGTAAAGAAAAGAAAATAGGTTGCCCTCCTTCATCCCTACCTTAAACCACTTTCTAAAGCATGTCAATTTCATTTAGTTCTTTTTAGTGAATGACTTATTACACAATTTACATTAATCCTAAGTTTAGGCTATCTTTAATAATTCTATTCAATGTGAAAAGCTTCTTAAGATTAATCTAATTGAAATACTATCACATGGCACATGCTAAATCATTCCTTTCCATCACATGTAACATGCATATGACTAAGTCCTAAGTATACCTACACATACAATATATTTTAGCACACTTGAATGATGGATGTGAGTATGTAAATTTGAAGCTTTTTATTTCCCATCTAATTCATTTATTTTATCATATTAATTTAAGGCTCTACCTAAATTCTTTTGCAAAAATACATAGTGATGAAATTAAACAAGTATATGTCATTGTTAACCAGGGAAGTGAGGTAATAAAATGACTTCTTTGGGGCTAAAAGTATGATGTTCCTTGATGTCCGACTATATACCATTACATTCAAACCATATGTAAATTTATATGCATGAACATAAGAAAGAGAGCTCCAAATCACATGATTAATTAATTCAATCACTTGAACAATTGCAAATGCATGTATTTTTAATAAAAAAGAAGGATTACCATTCTTTAATTAAATGCACACATGTATGTATAAAAGATATAAGCAGGTATGTGCCTTTATTAAACCAGGAAAGTGAGGTAATCAAATGACCAACTTATGGCTAGCTAAAGCCTCGTAGATATATCTAGACTATATATCACTTTTCATAGATACATACACATGTATTCATAATTTGGAGAATGAAAATCATGCAAAAAATGATATTTAATTTTATTGAATTATTTATGTATATGAATTAAAGTCTCACCCAAATTCTAGTATTGAAATACATAAGAATGAAATCAAATGGAGTTCCATTATTAAACCGAAGTAAGGTAATCAAATGACCACCTTGGGCTAACTAATCTTCGTCTTAGGATGTCTATACTATATACTCATTAACATTCTCACTTAGATAAATTAATACATGAATAAAAGGAAAGAAGATTCACTTCACACATTTAAGCTATCACATACATCTCCTATGTATTTATAACTAGCATTCATAGCAACCATTCATTTATAAGCTTTGGAAAATATGTTTGGATTTAATAATGATAATTGCCACACTTATTATAAATTAAATCAACACATGCAAGCTTGACATAATGTAAAACCCTTTGATTTAATTAATTTTGAAAAGATGAATGTATGATTTCAAATGACATACAAATTTAACATGATTACAAATGAATGAATAGGCATAAACATGTGGTTTCATTTAATTAAATTAATTTCTAAGAACAATCAAATCAAATAAAAGCATTCAAAGAAAACCAATGCTTTTTAATTATCATTTTCAATTTTATATTTAATTTAGTTTGAAGAAATAAGGTAAAGTTTGCTGATCCTAACATATTCCCATGTTCGTGAATTAATTTGTTATAATGAAAAATAATTAAGTTGATTTTATGGGTTAATTAGGTTATACTATTCATTAAATCCATTAATTGACCCTTACCTGTGTTGCCTTAATAATTAACCAAGTAATCGAGCCAACATGATATGTACATACATTGGAAGCAAAGAATGAACTTACGAAATGAAAGAGGCCTAATGCAATTGGCTCACAATTAGTGATTAATAAAGTTAAGAAACTTAATTAAGTACTTTCATAGTTTTCCCACACATGTGGGTTAACCATAATTTTATTAAATGTATTTAATATATTGAACACCTAAAGATTGACCCATGAATTGATTAATTAATATTCCATGTGATTATAGTTTCAAATTGATTAATTAACCAATTAAATTAATGAATTAAACCATCAATGAATCCCAATTAATTAATTTCCATTCAAGTGAAATGGACTTAGGGAAAAGATTGGGAAAGAGGTCCGAATCTCATTTCCTCATGCCCATTTACTATTTCACAATGATTAGCAAGCTTAATTAATGATTTTCTTACTATTTAGAATATTAATTAATTTATGATTTATTAGGAAAGTAGTTAAGGTTAAGACAACCAATTTCTCTAATTAATAAATTTCAAGAAAATTATGGGAGGTGGAGGTCATCCCATTAATCAACCTCAAAAGTTTGGCATAAATTGCTTAGGTAAGAGTAATGCTACTAAATTTCCAATTAAACCCAAATTAAGACTTAATTATAGTTCAAATTAATCGGATCAATTTAATTTAATAATCTCCTTACCTTCAAAAAAAATATTTACTTGCAGTTTCATGATTTTTCTATGATTTGTTATAATTTTCTAACGTTTCAACTAATTTAAATGATTTTCCATGATTTTATAAAGTCCATTGAATTATTTTAGCTATTTAAACTTTAGAATGCAATATCTCCCAATCTAGAAATCCTTTTGACTTGAAATTTTTATGGTAGGTAGATTTTAAGCTGATTCTTAATCTCTGAATATTTCAAATCAATCTGATGTGTCTTTTTAGTTTAATTAATGAAATTTAATTTTACCTAAAACTTAAATTAAGCTCAAAATATTCATTGAAATTTAGTTTTGATTCATTGATTCCTGAATGACAAAAAAAGCTTTTATTTGTAATTTTTAGTCAAGTATTTTATTTTCTATAAATTTTTAAATTATCAGGTGTTTTTAATTTATTTTTAAAAATAAGAAAATCCCTAATTTCTTACTTCACAAGACTGCCACTTGGCAATCGCATAACTAGCTAGCATGGTATTGCATCAGACGCAGATGATGGGAATGTGACAAGGATGCATGGATCAAAACGATGGATTTTGGATCAACCAGTTGATACACGCGGATCCATGTGATCAAAGCCGTGTGATCCGCTGATCAAAGCCACATGATCTGCACGATCTGAGCCATCAACTTCTCTAAATGGGATATTGGATGATTGGAGGGTGATCCGACAAAAGAGGCAGACAAAACACTATTCTGGGCATGATTTTTGTGATTCTTGTGGAAAAATTAAACAAAAACCTTCATTTTAGGCTTAATTTTCTAGCGACATTCATCAAAAATCACTCCAAATGCATGGGGATGATGTCAAAAAATGTAAGGGTAATTTAAAGGAAATTCCTAAATATATCAAAAACTATCATAAATAAAAGAACCTAAGACTTTCTACAGTTCTTCAAATTTACCTCACTGGGGATGATTTCCAGTGGCAGTCATGATCCAAGTGCGCTCCTAAGTGCAAGAAGAAGCTTTGGAATGGGTTTGGGCTTTTTCTTCTCTTTGGAATAATGTATCCACCAATGGTCATTGCTTCCTCACTGGAATCCACTTAATTTTGATGGCTTTTGCTCAAAAATAGAGAGGCAATGGTTGGTTTGAGAGCTCTGAGAGTAGATGAGTGTGTGTGAGGAAGAGTTTTGTCTCACTACTTTCAGCCTTTGCAATGGCTGGAAATCACTTCATTCATGGTGATTTTGGCTCCAAGTTAAGTCCTTGGCTTGGGGTGGTTGAGATTCTCCTTAGGTGGCTTTATTGGCCAAGGCATGGGAGGTCACTGCTATGAAGGACAAGTGGTTGTCCTAGGAAAGGGTAGTGGAGGTCCTTCATGCCATGTCTTCCAATGGGGGAGGGGAGGTGATTTCACTTCCCCAAAAGTCATATAGCCCAACCACCTCTCAAGTTGGGTAGTGTGGAGTGGACTAATGGATGAGTGTCAAATGGCCAAGGAAGAGAAATGACCATTTACATGGGTGTTTTATCTTATGAAATACCCATAGACCAAGGGAAGAGTGGTCATTTGACATTGAATTTGATTTGGGCAGATTTTAAATGAGTCAAAAGTGAGTTTGACCAAATTTCATGTCATTTGGAGTTTAATTTTTTTTGACCCATCAAATTAGGTGAAAATGGGTTAGGTTGACCAATTGGTCAAATTGAGTCAAACCAAGGGTTAGGTCAGGTTCATTTGACTATTTTGAGAGGATTGTATGCTTTGGTTTGATTTAATTTAGATTTAATTTGGGTTTATTCTAATTTGACCCCGTATGTCAATTTGGGTCAACTTGGGTCAAGAGTGCTAATTGGGCTAAGTTTGGCTCAATTGAAGGTCAAGTCATATTTAAATCTTTATTTTGGGTAGATTTGAATCATTGGTTTCAATTGGCTTAGATTGCAACTTGGCTAGTTTGGGTTCATATAGGCTAAATGGTTAACTTGGTCAATGCACTAGGTTGACTTGGTTGGACCTAATTTATATCAATTGATCATTCTTAGGTGATCAACAATCATGGCATGAAGTTTGGATTGGTATAATTCACTTTGATTTGGATTGAATTGGATTATGGTTCATGTAGGTCAAATTGGCCACTTTGGGTCAAGTGAACCAATTGAATTTAGTTGGCTTGATTTCGGGTTAAGTTTGATTTAGTTGAGTTTATATTTAGATTTAAGATTAAAATATAAATTCAATTACAATTGGTTTCGATTCAAATGAGTTTTGGTTCATTTGAATATTTCAAGTCAAATGGTCTAGGTTGGGTTTGACATGGGTTAATTTTGGTTTGACTAGATAATTATAAGTTTCATTTATATTTGGATAGATGATTGAAGGAATGATTGATTCAAGGAAAAATCCATTGATTTAGGCTTGATTTAGATGAGTTTTCCCCAAGTTCTAGAAAATGGAATAAATAGTTTAAATTAGGTTTTAATTTGATTTTGGATTTGGTTTTGCTATTTGAATTTATATTGCATTCATATTTGAGAAGATAATTGAAGGTACAATTAATTTATAAGAAAATCAATTGAGTTTGGATTGAATTGGATGGAAATTTGTCTAAGTTCATGAAGGTTGATTAAATGGCTTGGGAAGGATTTCAAGTTTGGATTTGATCTTGGATTTCAATCATTTGGAATTGAGTTTGGACTTGGATTGGGATTTGAAATTGAGTTTGAAGTTTGGCTAGAAATTTGGATTTGAATTGAATTTAAGGTGTACATGTTTGAAGGTGAATTTTCTAAGTCCATAAGGCATGGCATAATCCTATGATTAACCCTTCTAAGTCTCTAATTTAGTTCAAGTGTTTGTCTAATCTCTAGAAGTGTCTTGTGACTATGGAAATCTTAGTGTCCAGAAGGTCCCTAAGTCTAAGAAGAGGAGGTTGAGAACTCACTCCAAAGGTGAGGTCAATAGTGTGTTACTTGGTTGATGAAATTGAAAATAAGAAATGTTGAATCTAAATTTGTTCTCTAAAAAAAAAAAAAATAAACTAAAACTTGAACCCCAAACCTAAAACCTAAACCCTAAACAGTAAACCCTAAACCCTAAAAACCATAAAACCTAAACCCTAAAAATCCAAAACCTTAAACCCTAAAACCTAAAACCTAAACCCTAAACACTAAAACCTAAACCCTAAACCCTAAACCCTAAACTCTAAACCCTAAACCCTAAACCCAAAACCCTAAAAATTATAAACCCTAAACTCTAAAAACCTTAAACCCTAAACCTTAAACCCTAAAACCTAAACCCTAAACACTAAAACTTAAATCTTAAACCCTAAACCCTAAACCCTAATCCCTAAACCCTAGACCCTAAACCCTAAACCCTAAACCTAAACTCTAAATCCTAAACCCTAAACTAAACCTAAAATAAAATAAAAAAATAATAAAAATAAATGAAACTAAAAAATAAAAAATCTAAACTAAACTCCGCTGAGGCCATGACCTCATGCTCTGGGGATTCCCTTTTTCCCCCTCTCATTTTTGGCTTTCTAGTTGCTTCCTAATGGATGTTTGGTGTGATTCTCAATGGATTCCTTCTAGAATTGATGGTTGCTGGATGCTTTCGTGTTTTACTTGGAGTGATGTCATGGTTTGGCATCTTCCTTGATGATTCCGTGGGGGAAACTACTAGGGCATCAACTACCATGGGTTTGGTTACTTCAAAATCATTCAAAGACGTCCTCACTGATCAGGATAGTTGTTCAGGTGAGTCCCTAAAAATTGTTTTGACTTCTTTTGAATTCATGCCAATGGTTATGTGCTCTGATCTGATTGTGGAAAAGTTTGCTAAGTCATTTGATTTCACTTTGGTTGGAAAGTTTACTTCAGGCTAAATCTAGAAAATATTCGCTCTTCTTTCATAGTCCAAAACTTTTGGGTGCTTTTATGATTGGTTTAATTGATCGATCCCCATGATTTTGATTCGCTTAATGACTATTATTTATTTTGCTTATCGCTTCTTATTTTGTTTTCAATTTCCAAATGAGGTTGTCAAAATGGACTCCATTATTTGATATTGGGGAAGAATCCCCAATCATTATTGTTTGGATTTCTCTCCCCAATATGTGAATTCATTTTGTTAATCATCAATTCCTTTTGTTGTAATGCGCTTTTATTTGGTCCATTACCATTGCCAGCTCAATAAAATCTCAACCTTCTATGGAAAGAATCCTTGTTGAATTAGGCATTACTAAGAAACACCCCAAAGAAATTTGGTTGGGATCTAAAAATTATGGTTATATGCAGAAAGTTGATTTAGGAATTTCCCTATCTTTTGTTCTCATTGTAAAATCCACGGGCATGATAATTATGAATGTTTCAGCATCCTCACCTAAAAAAAAATTCCTATTAAGGAAACCATAACCCTAGGCCAACCACTATATAAAAGTTATATTAAAAAAAAAAGGATTCATTGAATGTTCCTAATAAGGCTATTTTACCTCTTATTTTGTGCAATTGAAGGTTTCTAATGTGGAAAATAATAATTTCTCTAAACTTTTGGATGATGATTCTTTTTCCTCTTAGATCCCCACATCCTTATCAATTTTATTGACAAAATTAAGCTTTAATTTAAAATATTAATGAGGATATCAATGTTATGCATCATTCAAATTCAATGGAAAATATGACTTGGTTTCATGATATTCATTGAAAACCCGACTTTATTTCGTTTTGCCTAATAATATGGTTATTGAAGAAAAAAGTTAGATGTTCACTTCTTAATAAATCTATTTCAGTTCCCTCACTTGCTATACCGTGATGCTCATTTTTTTAATAAATTCTAATTTGGAAGAAGGAGAACTCACTTCTATATAGGAGACTTCCCTAAATCTATAACTAATGTTGTTGAATCCTTCTCGATGATGATTCTATGAAGAAAGGAAATTTTTTCCAAACTTATCATTCTAAAAAGAAAACAAAATGTTAAAAACTTCCCTCCCAAATTGTCCAAAAATACTAGATATGTTGCAGCCTCCCTCTCCTCTCTTAACTAACCTTTTCTTAACCCCTTTTTTATCTCCTTATGTTTAATTTTCTTGTTTAGAATGTTGAGGGATCACTCTATATTTGTAGAAACCTTTATCGTATTCATAATATTTATTTACTTATTATTTTGAGGCTCTTATTCATGTAAACAAAATAAACCATATTGCTAGAATGATTAGTTTTAATTAAATTTTTCTTTAATTTTAGTAATAAAATTTGGTATTTTTGGAATAATTTTGTGGAGGTTTCTATTCTTAATGATTTTCAACAAGTTTTCAATGCTCAAATATCTTATGGTGACTATTGCATTTTGGGCTCCTTTATCTATGCATCTTGTAATAGATTTAGTAGAAATCTTTTTGGAAAATAAACCTTGGTTTGTTGGTGGGGATTTAAACCCAATTTTATTCTCTTCAATGAAGCAATAATATTCATTCTATGGAAGAATTTTCCAATATGATCCTTGATTGCAATTTGATTGATATTGGCTTTAAGGGTTCAAATTTGCAAAACTCTAGACTTTGGCAAAGGTCGACCCATTCTATTGGATTACTCAGATTACTGGTCATTTTGTCAATCATTTAAGCATAACCTTATCGATCATGCTCCTCTTTGGTTTCAATTAAAGATAACTCTAATAGATTAAAAAATTTCTCACATTTTAGATTTCGAATATGTTAACAATTGGAAAGCTACCCAAAAAAATCAATTATTAGATGAATAGATAGATTTAAGCTTAAAAGATGTAAACAAAATCTAGGTTGGTGGAACAAGCATTAATATAAATACCTTTTATTTAATATAAGAATGGAAAAAAGTGGTTTGTGATCTTGAAGTCTCAATTATGTCGATCCTACTAAGATTAAGGACTTGAGGTGAAAGATAAACTTGTTAATTTTCAAAATATGGAAGAGACTTATTGGCACCAAAATTGCTAGCAAACATATTGTGGATGATGACAGAAATACTAAATATTTCAATTCTTTGGTTAATAAAAAAAGCCTTAAATAATATTCAAAATATTAAAGATGACAATGGAGAATGGATTAGGAAGAATAACGATATTAAGGATTCAACCATTAATTACTTTAGAAATATATAAAGTTGTTATATGAAGCTATTTCTAAATCACTTGATTCATTCTATTATCAATAATGCAATGATTTGCTTACTTGTTGTAATGAAGAAAAAATTTTTAAAGTTCTTAATAGCATGAACATAGATTCTATTCTTTGGTCAGGAGGGTTTCACTACCCAAAATTTTCAAAATGCTGGTTTATTATTAAAATTTATTTGGTTGAGGCTATGGTTGATTTTTTAATGGTAATCCTTTTCCTAAATATTTATCTAGGACTTATATTGTTCTCATACCTAAGAAAGATAATCTATTGGAGTGATTTTAGACCTATTAGTCTTTTACCTTCTTCAATAAGTAGATTTCCAAAATTCTAACCAACAAGCTCACCTTTACTTCATAGGATTATCTCTCTAAACCAAACTAGTTTTGTTAGAGGTACATCTATTTTTTGATAATATTTACTCAAGAATTAATTCATGATTTAGATGCTAAGACTAGAGGTGGCAACATTCTGTTCAAATTAGATATTACCAAAGCTTTTAACAATATCTCTTGGGATTCCCTTATCCATATTCTGAATTTATTTGGGTTTTCTGATAAATTTATCTTTCTTATTAAAATTTTTATTAATAATGCTGGTTTTCTATTTTGCTTAATGGGAAGCCTGGGCTTCTTTCCTTCTTCCATGGCGACAAGGGGATCCTCTATCTCCTACCTTATTTATTATTGCTATTGATTACTTATCTAGGAGCAACAATGATCTATTCTTAAAAAATATTCGTATGTGTTACAAAACTTTTGGTGGCCTTCCTATTTCTCATTTAAGATTTGTAGATGATTTTATTATTATTTGTAATGCTTCTATTCATCATATCAAGAATCTCAATATTTTTTAAATAAACTTGGTAGAGAAAGTGGTCTATCTATTAATAATAACAAAATATTTTATTACTTCTTCAAGCATCTCAATAATAAAATTAATCAAATCCTTCATATCACTAACTTTAAACATCAACACCTTCCTCTTAAGTACTTGTTTCTCTTTTAAAGGTGATCCCATCTTTTGATGAGTTAATTAAATAAATTTAAATAAAATTTATGTTTGGAAATTTTATTTACTTTCCTTTGGTGGCGCTCACTATTCTTAAAAGCACTCTCAATTCAATGCCTCTTTATTTGATTCAAACTATTATCCCACTAATGCTACTCTTATCAAAATTGATCTTGCTTAATAAATTTTTTTGGGGATCAAATAATTCTACTAAAAGAATACATTAGACTTCACGGAATAAATGTTGTGGTCCCTTGGGTGAAGGTGGTCTCGATTTTCGATTGAAAAGCTATTGCCTTCTCTCATAAGCTCAAATTTTAGAAAGAATGATACCTTTGGGCTTATTTTATGATCGAAAAATACTGCCAAGGTAAACACCATCTTATCTATGCTTATAAAGTTGGTGACTCTCTAGTTTGGAAAAGGCTTTACTCCATTAAATGGGTTGTTGAACCCTTAATATATTGGGGTATTCATTCAGGTTCTTCTTTCTTTTGGCAAGACAATATGATTTGAAATGGCTCTATTGACTCCCTTTTATCTACCCACTCTCTTTCAAAGTTAACTCTTTCTAGCATAATAACACTTGGAACGAAAACAAACTTGAGAATTATATCCCTATTTCTCTTTTGATAACTTTAGAAATATCCCTATTTTCTCTAACAAACCTAACCAAATTCTCTTTAAGCTTTCTTACAATGGTGATTTTGTTCTTAAAAGCGGTTTGGAATTTTATTAGAGATAAGCAAAACTCCTCTAATGTTTTCATTAAACTTTTGAACAATATCATTTCCCATTTCTTATTGGTTTTAGCTTGGAGGATTTTGAATAACTTTATTCTGGACTCTTTGCTCAGAATAAAGGGTTATATTTCCTTCAAAGTGCTATTGCTTTCATATTGAAAATGTTAATCATGTTTTTTTAATGGTGCTATTGCTTCTAAATTATTTTATGGTATGATGATTTATTTAATACAAACTACTTTCATGGCTCTCTTTCCATATATCAACTTCTTGAAGTCTGTTTCCAAAAAATTGTGAAAGGTCACATCAAAGTTTTAGTTGCTATTACCCTTATCCGGTTCATCTGGATGTACATAAATGATGCTAAATATCATGGTATTCCCATGAGCCATAAAAGGATCTTGGCTAGACCCAAAAAAAATTTCAAGCTCTATTTAATGCCAATCTTATTAGTAACATTTATTTTAGAGGCTACAATTTGTGGCTAAAAAATTGGGCATCATTACATGTTGACTCTTATAAAGAGTTAGGATTATCCATTGGATCAAACCCAAAGAAAATTTGATTAAAGTGAATACTAATGGTTATGTTGCTTCCAATAAATATGGTATGGTGGTATTCTTAGGGATTCTAAAGTACTATCATTTGTGTTTTTCTATCCTCTGCTATTCTATTATCTACTTAGTTTATCAATAAATTGAAATTTGTTTGAATAAAGGTTTCCTCAACATCTGGATTGAAGTTGATGCACTCTTGCTTCTTGGCATGCTAAACTCTAATGAGAAATGCTGATTTATGTTCTCAATCATACTAAAAATCTTCTTTCTCAAGTTCATTATAAAATTTCCCATATCCTTTATGAGGGTAATGCTTGTGCTAATTTCTTGGCTACTTTAGGTGCCAACTTAACTGATTTCACATTATTTGACAATCAAAATTTGCCTAAACTTTTAAGGGGTTTTGTCAATCTGAATAACACTAGATTACCTTATCTCATATTATAATTTTCTTGGCTTGGTTTTTTTTTGTTGGTTTTTGATGAGCCATTGATTTTGGTTCCCCTTTATTAAACCCTCTTTAGGTTGTGGTCATTTGCTTATTTTCACTCTTAGGCCTGTGCTAGGTTTTCTTTTTGAGCTTTTTCTTTTGGGTTGGCCTGGTTGATGCTATTTGCTTGGCAGGGTAATTATTATTGCTTGGTTATTTTTGTGACCTTCATTTGGGTGATAGCTTTGCCTGCTATTTTCTACATGGGGTTTGTCATATCTCTGGTGGTTGCTTCCTTAAGCGAGTTGGATTTTACGCTGTGGTTGGTTGGGTGGTAGGTTGGTTGGCTAGCTAGTATTAGCTAGTTTATCTACTTACATTGGTGGCGGGATTTTGGTGGTCTAATTTTGGATTGGATTTGGCAAGGTGGAGGTTATTTGTTGATTATTATTTCTTTTTTTTTGTTGATTGGGTTTTGGTTGTTGGTTTTGTTGGTTTGGGTTTATTTTTTTGTTTGTGGTTTCTACCTCTTCTGTATTAGTCTTCTTCTCTTTGTTGCAGCAGCTTTGTTTTTGTTGTTATTTTGGGTTGGCTGGTTGATGGCTATTTAGTGGATGTTGTTTTGCTTTGGGATCTGGTGACTTGGTTTGGTGTACTGGTGCCTAACTTGGCTATGGTTATGATGCTTGCACTCATTGATATTTCTCAACTTTTGATATTGGCTTTGGTGGTGTTGTTGTATTCTTGCTCGATGGATGGCTTTTAGTTTGTCTTACTAGTCTTTGCTCCATTTTATTTTTGGCTGGCTATTCACCTCATGATTAGAATTTCTGCTGCTTTGGTTGGGTTTGGTGGATGTTGTTGTTTTCTTCTACCCTTTTCCTAGTTATCTTGGGTGGTTTTGGCATGATGGATATTGTTGGTCTTATCATTTATTTGGATTTTTTGCTACTATGGTGGTTGGTTGGGAGGCTATTTTGGCTGGCTGGGTTGGCTGGCTATTTTGGTTGGGTTGGTTGGATGGTTGTTTTGGCCTATCATTCCTCTTGGTTATGTTGGTGGGGATCTCAGGTGCTAGTGGATATGGAGGTGGTGGTTAGATTAGTGATTATTATCGAGGAGGGAGGGTAATGGAGGTTACTTGGTGGTGGCGGAGGGAGAGATGGGGATTATGGTGGATCTCGCCCAGAGAGGCGGTGTGGTTCGATGGAATGGAGCAACTAAACAACTGATGATCTCACCTTATGAAAATATATGTCTTTTCTGATGAGCTTTATTATCTACTTTTTTTGATTTGCTTTATATGCTATTTTTTTATCTATGTCTCTTGTCTTGAAAACTTTGGTGTTGTTGGGATGATGAAATCTAAAAGAAGAAATATTGAATCAATTTATTCTCTTAAAAATAAAAAATCTCAAAACCTAAACTAAAACCAGAATGGGCAACAATAAATTTTAAACCCCAAATGCCTACCCAACCTTCAAAAAAGCTAAAACCAACTAAACTAATAAAACCCAAAACAAAATAAATAAAAAACCTAAATAAAATAAATAAAAAAATAAATAAAAAAACTAACCTAAAACCAAAACCTAAACCTAACTTAAACTAAACTAGAAATAAATTAAAATTAAAATTAAATAAAAAAATAAATAAAACTAAACTAATAAAAAATAAAAAAAATAAACTTAAAATAAAATATAATGCCTTAAAATAAAATAAAATAAACCTAAATAAAACTAAATCTAAAAAATAAATCTAAAATAAAACATAAAATAAATAAAAATACCAACCCTAAAAAAAACTAAACCCTAAAAAACAATAAAACCTAAACTAAACTAAATAAAATAAAACTAAAATAATAAAACCTAAACTATAAAATAAATAAAAAAATAAACTAAACTAAAAAAAAACTTAAAATAAAAAAATAAAATAAAAACCTAAAAAAATAAAATAAAACCTAAACTATAAAATAAAATAAAATAAATAAAAAAATAAAATAAAATAAATAAACCTAAATAAAATAAAAATAAATAAAAATAAAAAAACCTAAACTAAAATATAAAAAAATAAATTAACTAAATATAAATAAAAAAAAATAAATAAAAACTACTAAAATAAACCTAAAGCCTAAATAAAAAATAAATAAAAATAAAAAATAAAATAAAAACCAAACTAAAAACAAATAAAATATAAACCTAATCCTTAAAACCCAAAAAACCTAAACCCTAAACCTAAGAAATAAACCATAAAATAAACCCTAAACCCTACCATAAACTTAAAAACAAAACTAAAATAAAACCTAAAAAATAAAAATAAAACCTACCTAAATATATAAGAAAATAAAATAAAGTAAATAAAACTAAAACTACTAAACTGATAAACTAAAAAATCTAAATAAAATAAAATAAAATAATTAATAATCTTAAATAAACTAAAATAAAATAAACCTAATAAAAACATAAATAAAATAAAATAACGTAAATAAAATAAAATAACTAAATAAAACTAAAAAAACTGACTAAAACATACTTAACTAAATGGAAAAACTAAACCATAAAATAAAAAAAAAACCTAAATAATTTAAAATAAATAAAACAAAATAAAATAAACCTAAATAGCTAAACTAAAACTAATATAAATAAAACATAAACCTAAACCTAAACTATAAACCAAAAAACATAAAAATAAATCTAAACCTATAAAATAAAATAAAATAAACCTAAAATAAAACCAAAACCTAAAATAAAAAAAAATAAATAGAAACCTAAACTAAAATAAAATAAAATCTAATAAAAAAAATAAACTAGAAAATAAAATAAACCTAAATAAACCTAAAAATAAATTAAAAAAAATAAAACTAAAGAAAAATACAAAATAAATAAATAAAAAAAAAAATAAACCTAACTAAAATAAAAATAAACTAAAAAAAACTAAATAAAACAAAATAAACTAAACCTAAACTAGATAAAAAAAATCCTAAAGTAAAAATCTAAACTAAAACCCACCTAAATAAAAATAAACCTAAAACTAATAAACCTTAAAACTAAACCAAAACCCTAACCTAATAATACTAAACCATGATCACTGACTAACCTTAACCTCTAAAACCACAAAATAAAAACCACAAACCCACAGGCCCAAACATGTATACCTGGTGACTCTGAGCCTGACTAAACCCCAACCTAAACCTAACCACAAAATAAACACTAGCCAGACCACTCCCAAACCCAAAACCCAACCTAAACCTAACCACAAAACCTGGCCCCAAACCATGACTGAACAAACCTTGATCTAAAAAGCTAAACCTAAAACCAAACCATAAACACTAGGCACTACCCTCTCCTAACCCCAAACCCCAAACCCTAAAAAACTTAAAATAAATTAAAAATAAACCTAAACTCTAAATAACTAAACCAGAATGGGAAGATGGTACATCATGAATACTGGTCTAAATGGGCGGTAAGGAGATCTGAAAAGTCATCGAGTAGTGATGGGATCTAGAGTTGTTGGTGGTAGGCAGTAGTGGTAGTTATGAGGTAGGAGAACAGCGAGGTTACAATGGTGGTGGTGGGGGAGATCAGGATATGATGGTGGATGATCTACTCGAAGCCGGGGTTGATGGAAACTAGAGAAATTAAAGAATTGATCATCTGCATATGGAGCTCTAGTAGAGATTTATAGTTATCCAAGGCTTTTGATTTTCTATCGAGCTCATTTTTATCTATGTCATCGCTTGTGTCTTAGAAAACTTGGTGTGTTACTTGGTTGATGAAATCAAAATGAAGAAATGTTGAATATGAATTTGTTCTCAGTTAAAAAACCAAAACCATAAACCCTAAACTAAAACTGAACCCTAGACCTAAAACCACCATGCTAAACCCTAAACCAAAACCCTAAACCACAAACCCTAAAACTAAACCTAAATCATAAAATCTAAACCCTAAACCCTAAACCTTAAAACCTAAACCTAAACCCTAAACCACACCCTAAACCCCAAAACTAGCCAACCCTAAACCATAATCCCATAAACCTAAACCTAAAATAAATAAATCTTAAAATAATAATATGAAAAACCTAATTAAAATATAAATAAAACATAAATAAAAATAAAAAATAAAATGAACCTAAATAAATATAAAATATAATATCTAACATAAATAAAAAAACTAAATGACTTACTATCATTGGTTTTTTAAAAACTACCAAACCATACCTACACCTGATACTAAATAACACCCTAAACTTTCCACTACCACAAACTGAGCCATAAACTGCTAAAACCACTGAGCCACTAAACCAACTAAAACCACTAATCAAAATAAACCCAAAACCACCTGACCCAAATATGACCCAAACCAAACTAAAATAAAAATAATAAAATAAAATAAAACCTCAACCTAAAATAAAAAAAATAAAAAATAAAAAATAAAACTAAAACTAAAAACCTAAAATAAAATAAAATAAAATATAAAACAAATAAATATAAACCTAAACTAAACTAAAAATAAAATAACCTAACAACAAACTAAATAAAATAAAAAACTAAATCTAAAATAAAGATAAATAAACTTAAAATAAAATAAAATAAAACATGAAATTAACCTAAAAAATAAAATAAAATAACACAAATAAACAAAAAAATAAAACCTAAACCCAAAGTAAAACCTAAACAAAAATAAAATAAACCTACCATAAACATAAATATGAAAAATATAATAAATTAATGGTTCAGTTGCATTATTAATTAAAGATAAAACCTAAAACCTAAACTAAAAAGATAAGTAAAATAAAACTAAACTAAAATATAAAATAAAACCCTAAACCTAAAATAATAAAATAAAAATAAAACCCAACTAAAATAAATACAAACATAAAAATAAACTAAAATAAAAAACCTAAACTAAAATAAATAAACCTAAAATAAATTAACAAAACTAAATACAAATTAAAAATAAACCTAAATAAATACAAAAAAACTTAGATAAACAATTAAATAAACTAAATGAACCTAAACCTACTGGTTTACTTAATTTTAAAAAAGAAACCTAAAACATAATCCCTAAATGCTAAACCTTAAATCCTAAACCCTAAAACCTAAACCTTAAAACCTAGAACCTAGAACCCTAAACCCTAAACCCTAAACCCCAAACCCTAAACCCTAACCCTAAACCATAATCCCTATTAACTTAAAAACCTAAACCTAAACAAAATAAATCTATAAAAATATATATATAAAAAATAAACTATTAAAATGAACTAAAATAAAAACATAAATAAAAATAAAAAATTTAAATAAAAAATAAACCTAAATAAATATAAAATATAAAATATACTAACATAAATAAAAAATAAACTAAATGAACTTAAACTATCATTTCATCAATTTTTTAAAAAATCCTAAAACTACATTAAACCAACCCTAAACCCTAAACTAACCCTAAACCTAAGCTAACCCTTCTTTAAACCCTAAACCTGACCAAAACAAAACCAAAACACTAAAACCTAAACCACTGACCACTAACATATAAACCATAAACCCTAAAATCCAAAGCCCTATAACCAAAAACCCTGAACCCAACCTAAACTATAAACCCTAAACTAAAATAAAACATAATAATAAAATAAATAAAAACCTCAACCTAAATAAAATAAAACAAAATAAAAATAAAACCTAAACTAAAACCTAAACCTAAACCTAAAAATAAAATAAAATAAAGTAAAACAAAATAAATATAAACCTAAACTAAACTAAAAAATAAAATAACGTAAGAACAAACAAACTAAATAAAATAAAAACTAAATCTAAAATAAGAATAAAATAAAATTAAAATAAAATAAAATAAAAACTACATAGAATAAGAAAAAAATAAACCCAAAAATAATTCATAAAATAAACAAAATAAAACCTAAACCTAAAGTAAAAAAAACCAAACCAAAATAAACTATACCATAAACCCAAACTATGAAATATAATAATTAAAAAACCTAAAACTTAAAACCAAAAAAAATTCAAAATAAAACCTAAAACTTAAATAAAAATAAAATAACCTAAACCCTAAAAATATAAAATAAAAATAAACTTAAATAATAAAAAATAAAACTAAATAAACCTAAACTTAAAAAAAATAAATAAATAAAACCTTCTAAAATAAATTAAAATAAAATAAATAAATAAAACAAAAACTGATAAACAATTAAAAAATTAAATGAACTTCTAAAAAACCTGGTATTAAACTAAATCTAAACCTAAACTAAATAAACCTACTATAACCCTAAACTTATAACCTAAACCCTAACTTTAAACCTTAAACTTAAACTAAACCTAACAAACCCTAAACCCTACCCTAAAACCATAAGCCCTAAACCTACCCAAACTTTGAACCCTAAACTTTAAACCTTAAAACTACCCTGGGCTGGGCCCCAGATCACAGGCTAAACCACTGAGCTTCACCAAACTCTGTAAACCCAGGCCCTACTCCATAAACCCTACTGATCCACATACTGGGCCCTAAACCCCAAACCCCACTCTCTAAACTCTTGACCTAAACCCAGGCCACACCCCAACCCTTTAAACCTATAATAAACCTCCCTAAACACTACCCTGATCCTAAATGAAACCATCCCTAAAGCTGACATTCCAACCCCTATAAACCACCAACAAACCATCTATCATCCATCCCTAAACTTAAATTAAAAAAGCTAAACCTAAACTAAATAAAATTAAAATAAAATAAATAAAACCTAAACCTAAATAAAATAAAATAAAAGCTAATCTAAAAAAACTAAATAAAAATAAAATAAATAAAACCTAAACAAACTAAAAAAATAAAATAAACCTAAATAAAATCTAAATAAAATAAAAGTAAAATAAAATAAAATAAAATAATAAAATAAAGTCAAATATAAAACTAAATAAAACCAGACCTAAAAATAAACCATAAAATATAAACTAAAAATAAATAAAATTAAAACCTAAACCTTAAACTAAAAAAAACCTCAACCTAAAAATAAAATAACAAAATAAAATAAACCTAAACCTAAACTATAATAAACTAAACTAAAATAAATGAAACCTAAACCAAATCTAAAATAAACTAACCTAAACCTAAACTAAACTAAAAATAAAATAAATAAACCTAAACTAAACTAAAATAAAACATAAAACTACACAAAATAAAACTTAAAACCTAAACTTAAAAAAAATAAAATAATAACCTAAACATGATCTAAAAATAAAAAATAAAACCTAAACATGAAAAATAAAATAAAAATAAAACTCAGTAAAAGTAAACTAAACCTAAACTGGACTAAATAAACTAAAATAAAAGTTTAAATAAAAATAAATAAACAAACCTATAATAAATATTAAATAAAATAAATAAAAAAATAAACTAAAATAAAAAATAAACTAAAATAAATAAAAATTAACTAAATCCCAAACTGTCGATTTTTTTTAAAAAAATATAAACCAACTAAACCCCAAACCCTAAACTTTAAAAACCCTAAACCCTAAAGCCTAAATACTAAACCCTAAACCCTAAACCCTAAATTTAAACCCTAAACCCTAAAACCCTAAACCATAAACCCTAAACCCTAAATCCTAAATCCTAAACCCTAAACCTAAAACTAAATAAATCCTAATAATAAAATAAATAAAAAACCTAAACCTAAATAAAATAAAATAATAAAATAAAATAAAACCTAAAACTAAAACCTAAACTCTAAAATATAATAAAATAAAAAAATTGACTAAAATAAAATAAATAAAAACCCTAAATAACTAAAAAAATAAAATAAACCTAAGAATAGAAAACATTCATAAAATAAAAAATTAAACGTAAAATAAGAATAAAATAAACCTAAAATATAATAAAATAAAAACTAAGTAAAACATAAACCTTAAAATAAATAAAAAAAATAAAAATAAAACTTAAACCTAAACTAAAAAATATAATAAATAAAAAAATAAAACCAAAACCTAAATTAAAATAAACAAATGAAAAATATAAAACCTAAACCTAAACTGAAAATAAAACTAAACCAAAACCTAATCTAAATAAAATATAATAAACTAAAATAAACCTAAACCTAAACTAAAAATAAACCTACAAATAAACCTAAAATAAAAAACTAAAACCTAAACCTAAAAAATAAAATAAAACCTAAACCTAAATCTTAAAATAAAAAAAAAGAAAAAATAAACCTAAAAATAAAATAAAAATAAACTCAACTAAAAATAAACCTAAACTTAAAAAATAAACTAAAATAAAATTGAATAAAATAAACATAAAATAAATAAACTAAACTAAATAAATAAAATAAACCTAAAAATAAAATTTAAATTAAAATAAACTCAAATAAATAAAAAAATCAACTAAATAAATCAAAACTTACGAGTTTACTTAAAAAAAGACCCTAAAACCAAAACCATAAATCCTAAACCCTAAATCATAAACCCTAAACCCTAAACCCTAAACCAAATAACTAACCCTAAACTTACAACCCTAAACCCAAAACCCTAAACCCTAATCCCTAAACCCTAAGCCCTAAACTAAAATAAACATTAAAATAAAACCTAAAAATAAATAAATAATTAAACCTAAACCTAAAATAAAAATAAAATAAATAAAAGAAAATAAACTTAAACCTAAACCAAAATAAATAAAACCTAAACCTAATCCTAAAATAAACTAAACCTAAACCTAAACCTAATAAAATAAAATAAAATAAATCAAAATTAAACCTAAACCTAAACTAAAAAAATAAAATAAAAAAAATTATCCTAAAACATAAACCTACAAAATAAAATAAAACCTAAACTTGAACCTAAAATAAAAACCTAAACCAAAATAATAATAAAAAAATAAAACCTAAACCTAAAATTAAACCTAAAATATGAAATAAAATACCTAAACTAAAATAAATAAACCTAAAATAAATTAACTAAACTAAATAAAAATAAAAAATAAAAAATAAAATAAGTTGAAATAAATAAAAAATAAACTAAATAAACCTAGACCTACTAATTTACATAATTTTTTTTAAAACCATAAGCAAATCCTAAACCCTAAACCCTAAACCAAACCCAACCTAAACCCAAACCCCTAAACCTACCCAAAAACCATAAATCCTAAAAACCTAAACCCAAACCCTAAAAAAATACTAATCCCTAAACCCTAAACCCTAAACTTTAAACCCTAAACAAACCTAAACCTAAAAACAAAATAAATTAAAAAATAAACTACCCTAAAACATAATAAACCTTTAACCTAAACCTATACCTTAAGAATGGGCAACAGCATGAACATCACCATCAACTCAATCTATATGGTGGTGGAGGTGAAGGCGATGATGTTATTGCAGTGTTTGTTGGATTCAAGGTCTGGTGGGTATAAAGATGGTGGTCGGAGCAATGGTGGTTATGGAGGCAGGAGGAGTGACAAAGGTTATGTCCATGGTGGTGGTGGAGGAGAGATCGAGGTATGATAGTGGATCCTACTAAAAGGCGTGGTTTTTGATGGGAAATGGAGAAACTGAAGAATGGACAATTCGATCTACTACTTATGGAATTGTGTCTTTATAGTAGAGATGGTTCTAGTTACCTAAGGTTTTTGATTTGCTCTATGTGTGCTCATTTTTTAACTACATCTTTGCTTTTTTCTTAAAAAACATGGAGTGTTACTTAGTTGATGAAATTGAAAAAAGAAATGTTAAATCTGAACTTGTTTTCTATAAAAAAAAACCAAAAGCCTTAAACCATGTACTTAAACCTAAACCCTAAACTATAAACCTTAAACCCTAAACACTAAAAACCCTAAACCCTAAACCCTAAACCCTAAACCCCAAACCCTAAAACTCTAAACCATAAACTCTAAGACCAAAACCCTAAACTCGTAACCCTAAACCCTAAACCCAAAACCCAAAAAAGCTAAAAACCTAAACCTAAACAAAACCTAAAATAAAAAAAATAAAAGTAAAACATAAACTAAAATCGAAACCTGAACCTAAAACTAAATTGAAAATAAAATAAAAAATAAAAACCAAACTAAAATAAAATAAATAAAAACCTAAACAAAATAAAAAAAATTAAAAACCTAAATAAATAAAAACTAAACCTAAAATAAAAATAAAATAAACTTAAAATAAAATAAAATAAAAACTAAAAAAAACTTAAACCTAAATAATAAACCAAAAAATTAATAAAAATTAAAACCTAAACCATAAAATAAAGAAAACCCAAACCAAAAATAAAAATAAAATAAACCTAAACCTAAACTAAGATAAATAAAACCTAAACCTAAACCTAAACATAAACTAAATAAAATAAAATAAACTAAAAATAAACCTAAACCTATACTAAAAAATAAAACCTACAAATAAACCTAAAAAATAAAAAAACATAAAACCTAAAAAAAATGAATAAATAAAACTTAAACTTAAACATAAAAATAAAAAATAAAACCTAAATGAAAAAAATAAAACAAAAATAAAATTAAACTAAAAAATAAACTTAAACCTAAAGAATAAATTATAATAAAAAATCTAACCTAAAATAAATAAACTAAACTAAATAAAAAATAAAATAAACCTAAATCTAAATAAAATTAAAATAAACTAAAATAAATAAAAAAAAAATAAATAAACAAACCTAAACTACCATTTTACTTAATTAAAATAAATAAGTGAACCCTAAATCCTAAACCTTAAAAAAAAACTAAAATAAAAAAACCCTAAAAAACCCAAACCTAAACCTAAAACCCCAACCCTAACCTAAATCCTAAACCCTAAACTAAACCCTAAACCCACAAACCCTAAACCCTAAACCCCAAAACCTAAACCCAAACCTAAACCTAAACAAACCCTCCCCCCCCCCCCACTTTCTCATTCTTGGGATTTTGAATCCCTCTTGGTGGTGCATCCTTGACTATTGTGGCTTTGGCCTTGGTTTCAATCAAATTCAAAGGCTTGAATCATCTGCCATTTGCATGATGCTTCATCATTGACCATGGTTCTGAGTTCTATTCCTTGGGCTCCACCTCAAATTATGGATGCTTTTCATTTTGGGCCTTGGTGACCCTATTGCCACTTCTTATACTAAATCTTCTATGGAAGCGCTCTGTGGTAAGACTTCTCCCTCTGTTAATTCGGTTAATCTCATTTTAATGTGTTTTAGAGGTTTTTTGGTCATAATGTGCTCGATGTGGATGTTGAAAGTTGGAAAACCATTTGAATTTTCTCTTATCGATAAATTTGCTTTGTTATCCAAATTTGGATAAGATCTCTTTTTCCATAATCTCAATTTTGGTGCTTTCTAATGGTCTTATTGACCCTTGGCATATCGATATAACTTTCTAATGATCTGGATTATTCACATATTTTTTGTGTCATTCTTATTTCATCTTTAATTGTCAAATGCGTTGTTGAAGTGGTCACCTCTTTTTGACATTAAGGAGGAATCTCTTATTATCCCAGTGTGGTTATCTCTTCCTAATATGCACATTCATTTTGTTACTCATCATGTGCTTTTTACTGTCAGAGCTATATTTGGTTGGCCTTTGCAACTCAAGCGTGAAGAGCTCTCGCCTTCTATGGCTGGATCCTCGTGGAATTAGACATAACTAAAAAATACCCTAAGGAAGTTTGGATTGGATCTAAAAAATAGGTATTTGCAAAGGTTGAATTGGAGAACCTTCTAGTTTTTGTTCCCCTTTAAAATTCACGGTCAAGATAATTCAAAATGTTTTATTCTCCATCCCACTTAAAAAAATGAAATCCTCCTAAAGAGAATGTTGTTCTACCCACCAATCCCTACTTATGTTCAAAATCATTGGATCTTAAGAATGGTATGAAGGCTATTATTGAGGTTGATTCTTGATATCGAGGTTAATCTGTTGAACAAGTTTTGACTCCTACTATTAATATAGATTCAGCTGATTTTCAAAATGTGTTGGATGATTTACCTTTTTTTCCTTCTTTGAATTTGAATATTTTTAATGCGGAGAATAATAAATATTCAAAGTTATTGGAAAATGATTATGTTTTCTCTGATTCTATTTTTGAATATATGTCTACTTTGATCGATGAAAATGAAGCTTTTAGTGAGGATTTAAATGATGTCGAGCATGCTGAAAACATTTTTGATCCAGATTTAACTACTTGTGCTTTAAATGGTTCTAATTGTCACCGTCTCTCATTTATAATCTTAATATTCATGTTAATCCTACTTTTCAACTTAATATGGATTTGGAAGAGGTGAACTCCCCTCCAAACACTTAGAGAATTCTATTAAATTTGTGATCAATGTTACTAAATCTTGCTTGGATGATGACTCTAGGGGGGAAAATGGTTTTCAAACTTATCATGCTAAAAAGGAAAAGAGTGTAAAATACTCTCCCAAATTATCCAAAAACACTAGATCTCTCCTCTCACTCTCTAATTAAACTTTTCTTAACCCCTTTTATTTTATTTTACTTATGTTTAAATTTCTTGTTTGGAATATTAGAGGATCGCACTCTCTTCATAATCATATTAGAAATCTTGTCACATTCATAATATTTATTTACTTATTATTCTAGAGCCTCTTATTCATGCTAATAAAATTAACCATGTTTCTAGAATGATCAGCTTCAATAAAATTTTCTCTAATGTTAGTAATAAGATTTGATGTTTTAGGAATAATTTCATTGAGGTTTTTATTATTGATGATTTTTAACAAGTTACCCATGCCTAAATCTCTTATGTTGACTATTGTGTTTTGGGCTCTTTTGTTTATGCATCTTGTTGTAGATCTAGGAGAAATCTTCTTTGGGATACTTGGCTTATGCATGGTGATTTCAGCACTATTTTATTTTCTTTTGAATGAGTGGTGGCTGATCTTCCAATATTCATTCCATGGAAGATTTTTTCAATATGATCCTTAATTTTAATTTGATTGATATTGATTTTAAGGGTTCTAATTATACTTGGCAAAACTCTAGACTTCGGCAAAGGTTGGACATTCTTTTAATACTCACGATTACTCAATGTCCTATTACTTATGTTGATCATTTAAGTAGAACCGTGTCTAATTATGCTCCTCTTCTTGTTTCTATTAAACATAATTCTAATAGATTACATAAATCCTCTCCTTTAGATTTCGTGACACGTGGATTCAGATATTGATTTTTTTGATGTTGTAATAATTGGAAAGCCCATTTACATCCTGATAATTCAATTATGGGGATTAATAGACTTTGGTTTAAACTTTAAAGACTTAAACAAAATTTGGGTTGGTGGAACAAGCATTATTTTAAAAACCTTTTTTCTAATATTAAAGATATGGAAAAATTAGTTTGTGACTTGACTGAGGTGAAAGACAAACTTGTTAACTCCAAAATATGGAAGAGACTTACTTGCACCAAAAAGCTTCTTGTAAGCATATTGCGGTTGGTGATAAGAATACTAGGTATTTCCATGCTTTAGCTAATAAAAGAGAGCTTTGAATAATATTCAAAAAATTAAAGATGATAATGGTGTTTGGATTATGAAGAATAATGATATTAAGGAACTAGTTATTAATTACTTTAGAAATATGCTTAATAAGAGTTGCTCTTATGAAGCTATTTGAAAATTGATTTTTGATTCTTTCTATTATTACTAATAATGTTAATAATTTGCTTACCATCATGCCTAATGTGCTTAAAAGCATGAATATATATTCTATTACTGGTCTATAGGGTTTCACTACTCAAAAATTTCCAAAGTGTTGGATTATCATTAAAAATGATTTGATTGAGGCTATGGTTGATTTTTTTTAATGGTAATCCTTTTCCTTGATATTTTTCTAGTACTTTGATCATTCTCATACCTAAAAAAGATAATCCAAACTATTGGAGTGATTTTAGACCTATTAGTCTTTGCACCTTCTTCAATAAGTTGATTTCCAAAATTCTAACCAATAGCTTAGTCCTTTACTTAATAAAATTATCTCTCTCAACCAAACTAGTTTTGTTAGAGGTAGATCTATTTATGATAATATTTTATCAGCCCAAGAATTAATTCATGATCTTGATGCTAAGAATAGAGGTCACAACATTATTTTCAAATTAGATATTACCTAAGCCTTTGATAACATTTCTTAGGACTTTCTTTCCATATTCTAATTTATTTTATAAATTTATTTATTTTATTAAAATTATTTAATAATTCCTAGTTTTTAATTTTGCTTAATGGGAAGCCTTGGGGTTCTTTCCCTTCCCATGGCTTAAGATAAGGGATCCTTTATCTCCTACATTATTTATTATCATTGTTGAGTACTTATCTAGGAGCATCAATTATTTATTCTTTAACAATATTAGTATGAACTATAGAACTCTTGGTGGTCTTCATGTTTCTCATTTAAGCTTTGATGATTTCATTATTTTTGCAATGCTTCTATTCATCATATCAAGCATCTCAAGTATTTTCTAAATAAATTTGAGAAAGTGGCCTTTCTATCAATGATAAAAAGCTTTATCACTTCCTCTTATATCTCCAATAATAAAATCAAATAAATACTGCATATCACTGATTTTAAGCATCAGCACTTACCTCTAAAGTACTTTGGTGCACCTCTCTTTAAAGGCCCAAAATGATCCCATCTCTTTGACGAGTTAATTCAAAAACTTTTAAATACAATTTTCGTTTGGGAATTCCATTTACTTTCCTTTGGTGGCATGCTCACTATTCTTACATGCACTCAATTCAATGCCTCTTTATTTGATTCAAACTATAATCCCCACTAAAGCTACTCTCATCAAAATTGATCGCTTGATTAATAAATTTTTTGGGGCTCTAATAACTCTACCAAAAGAATGCATTGGACATCTTGGCATAAATGTTCTGGTCCTTTGGGTGAAGGTGCACTAGGTTGCAAACCTATTCATGAAGCTATCACCGCTTTCTCTCATAAGCTCTAGTGGAATTTTATAGAGAATGATAGCCTTTGGGCTAATTTTATGATGGAGAAATATTGCCAAGGTAAACACCCTCTTATCTATGCTTATAAAGTTGGTGACTCTAGTTTGGAAAAGTTTTCCATTAAATGGGTTGTTGAATCCTTAATATCTTGGGGCATCCATTCATTGTACCTCTTTCTTTGGCAAGACAACTGACCGCAACTACCATTGAAACCCCTTTATCTACCCACTCTACTGCTGTTGTCAAAGTTAACTCTTTTGGCTAATAATTGGAATGAAAGTAAACTTGAGAATTATATCCCTATTTCTCTTTTGACAATTTTAGAAATATCCCCATTTCTTCTAACAAACTGATCAAATTCTTTTTAAGCTTTCTTATAATGGTGATTTTGTTCTTAAAGAGGTTTGGAATTTTATTAGATAAGCAAAACCCCTCCTTGTCTTTATTAAACTTTGGAACAATATCATTCCCATTTCCTATTTAGTTTTAGCTTGAGGATTTTGAATAACTTTATTCCTATGGACTCTTTTCACTAAAGGGTTTTATTTACCATCAAAATGCTATTGTTGCTTTCATATTGAAAATGTAAATCCTATTTTGTCAATGGTGCTATTGCTTCTAAATTTTGGCTTTGATATGATGATTTATTTAATTCCAACTATTTTCGTGGTCTCTTTCTTTATATCAACTTCTTGAAGTTTGTTTCAAAAAAAATTGTGAAAGGTCATATCAAAGTTTTAACTACTATTACCCTTCTCTGGTTCATCTGGATGGATAGAAATGATGCTAAATATCATGGCACTCCTATGAACCATAAAAGGATCATGGCTAAAACTAAAGAAAAAATTCATGCTCTATTTAATGCCAATCTTATTAGTAACATTCATTTTAGAGGCTATAAATTTGTGGCTAAAAACCTGGGTATCATTCTACCTGACTTGGACCCTTATAAATGTGTTAAGATTATCCATTGGATCAAACCTAAAGACAACTTGATTAAAGAATATTGATGGTTCTCAGAAGCTTCCAATAAATATGGTTGTGGTGGTATCTTTAGGATTCTAAAGGTATTGTCATTTGTGCTTTGCCTATCCTCTCAAAGCCTCGTTATTTTGTTAATAAAGCTATTGAAACTTATTGAATAGGTTTTCTCAACATCTAGTTTGAAGTTGATGCTCTCTTTTTTTTGACATGCTTAATTCCAATAGAAATAGGAATGCTGAATTATTTTATCTCCTTAATCATACAAAAATCTTCTTTTTCAAGTTTGTTTTAAAATTCCCCACATCCTTCATGAAGGTAATGCCTATGTGATTTCTTTTAATTTAGGTGCCAACTTAACTGAAGTTCACTTTATTTGACAACCAAATGTTGCCTAAACTATTAAGAGGTTTGTTAATCTGGATAATACTGATTGCCTTATCTTAGATTATAATTCTCTTGGTTTCTTTTGTGTTATTTTTTTTATGAGCCTTTACTTTTGTTTTCCCTTTTATTAAACCCCTTTTGGCTTTTGCTTTTACACTTTGGTCGAGTGGTTGTTACTTTTGACCTTTTACTTTGGGTTGGCCTAGTGTTTACCCTTTGGTGGTTATTATTATCATTGCTTGAGTTGATTTTTTTTTTTTAGCTGTGGTCGCTTGTTTTCTGGATGGGTTTTACCACATTTTTTCCTTGCTATTTTGATAACCACCTTTTGGGTTGTGGCTTTATTTTCTGTTGGGTTTTCCTCATCTATGGGTTTTGCCTCATTTTGAGGCTAGTTGCTCACTTACCTATTTTGGATCCACTATTGTGGTGGTTGAATTGGTGGTTTTGTTGGTTCTGACTAAGAGTGTTGGTTAGGTTGTGGTTGGTTAATTGGTTTTTGGCTATTTTTCCTTTTTGGTGACATATCTGGGGGATAGTTGGTGGTTTAGCTCTGGCCTCATTTTGGAATGGTGGAGGTTTTTGTTTGGTTATTACTTTCTCTGTCTTGTTGAATTTGGCTTGGTGGTCAAATTTGTTGAATCTATTTTATTTCTTTTGGTTTTGGTTTTGTCCTCTTCCTTTTTTAGCCTTCCTCTCTTTATTACAATTTAGGTGGTTGAGGGTTTTTTGGTGGTTGTTATTTTCTTGGTTGTCTTGGGTGATTTTGAGTTGATGGCTATCGTTGGACTTTACATTGACTTGGGTTTTCTGCTACTATGGTGGTTGGCTAGGAGGCTATGTTGGTTGGCTAGATTGGTTGGTTGTTTCTCTATTGTGGTGTTTTGCTAGTTTTTCTTCTTTTCCTTCGATGGGGATCTTTCCTTTGTTGGTTACTAATGATGGGTTATTCTGGGTCACCTTATGGATGTTTTACTTAGCTTCTTTGGTGGGAGGACTTTAGTTGTCCTTGAATCTTGGTTGATGCCTTTTCTTTGTTGGTTTTATTTTCTTCTTCTTGGCCAATTTGTTGTATCCCTTTGTTGTTGCCAAACCTTTGTGATCCTTCCGAATTGGGATTTTTTATTTCGGTGGTTGGTGGCTTCCTTTGTGTGCCGGTTTTAGTTGTTGGCTTGTTAAGGTATGTCGGTGGTGGTTTTGGTGGTGTTATCCATTCCATTAGCTTGGCCAATGATCCTATCAGTAACTTCTAGGTTGTCGGCTTTATGTGATTGGCCTATTATGGTTTTTAGTTGGTGGGTTACTTGATTACTCGGTTGGTTGTTTTCTCTATTTGTTTAGTGTAGAGATCACTATGGACTAGCCTTGGATGGTCATTGCATACCGGCTATGATAACTTTGATGTTACTCACCTCCTCTCTATGGTTGGTAGCTTTACATATGATTTTAACCCTTATGAAGTTTAGATGCTCATATGTATTGTTGCCCCTTGAGATAATCTTAACTAAGCCTGAGCCTTTTCTTTCTCAGCTCTCCTTTTGCTCTCTTTATCCTTATCATTTTAGCTATACTTTTGCTTTGGTAGTGTTTTTTGCTGAATTATTTCGTTGGTTGGAACTTTACCCTAGTCTTTCAATCATCCCTATGATAGCTTGCTTATCTTACTTTCTCAAAGGAATCATGAACTACTATGACACAACCTATTATGTTTTATGCTTTGTTTTGTTTTACTATGTCATTTTTGTTCTCATGTTTTTTTAGTTGATGTTTTTGCTCTCGTTTTCTTTTCTTCTTCTAATGTACTTAGATGAGGGTTTAGCTCTTTAGGTTTCTTGTAGCTCTATGAGTGATAGAATTCTGTGCTTTACACCTTTTAAGAACATTGTATCTTTTCCTTTTATGGTAATAACATTTTAATTTTTTCCAAAAAAAAAACTCTAAACCCTTAACCCTAAACCCTAACCCTAACCCTAACCTTAAACCCTAAACCCTAAAACACTAAACCCTAATCCCTAAACTAAACCTAAACCCTGAAAACCCTAAACCCTAAATCTTAAACCCTAAACCCTAAACACTAAACCTTAAACAATAAACCTTAAACCTTAAACCTTAAACCCTAAACTAACCCTAAACCCTTAACTTAAACTAAACCTAAACCCTAAACCCTAACCTTATTTCTAAAACTTAAACCCTAAACCCTAAAACCCTAAACTAACTCTAAACCCTAAACTCTAAACCCAAAACCCTAAACATAATTAACCCTTAAACCTAACCCTAAACCTAAACCCTAAACCCTAAACCCTAAAACCTAAACCTAAACCCTAAACACTAAACCTAAACTAAACTAAACCTAAAATTAAACCTAAACCTAAATAAACTAAATAAAATTTAACCTAAACCTAAATAAATAAATAAATAAAATAAAACCTAAACTAAACCTAAATAAAAATAAAATAAAAATCTAAAATAAATAAAACCTAAACACTAAACTAAAAAAAACTTAAGAATAAATAACCTAAATAAAATAAAAACTAAATGTAAAAGAAAAATAAAATAAACCTAAAATAAAATAAAATAAAAACCTAAACCTAAAAAATAAACCTAAAAATAAATAAAAAATAAAACATAAACCTTAAAACCTAATAAACCTAAACCTAAGAATGGGCGTAACCTTGAAGAACATCATTGTTAACCAATCCTATATCTGGTGTGTAGGCAAAAGGCTAAGGCAGCTATCATAATGGTGGTGGGGATCTAGAGGTGCTGGATATGAGGTGGTGGTCAAGCAATGGTGGTTATGAAAGCGAAAGGAGCGATGATTACAACTGGTGGGGAGGGATGGGGATATGATGGTGGATCTCGCTACTCGAGAGGCCAAGGTGGTTCTGATGGGAACAGGAGAAACTGAATAATGGCCGATTCGATCTGCTACTTATGGAACTGTGTCTTTACAATAGAGGTAGTTCTGGTTATCTAGGGTTTTTGATTTGCTTTATGCGTGCTCATTTTCAAACTATGTTGTCGCTTGTGTCTTAGAAAACTTGGTGTGTTACTTAGTTGATGGAATCAAAAAGAATAAATGTTGAACTTCAGTTTGTTCTTTCTTAAAAAAACAAAAACAAATAGCCTAAACCCTAAACTAAAACCCAACCATAAACCAAAAAACCTAAACCCTAAACCTAAACCCTAAACCCCTAAACAAAACCCTAAACCTAAACTAAACATAAAACCTAAAACTCTAAAACCCAAACCCTAAACTCCAACTAACCTCTAAACCCTAAACCCTAAACCTAAACCCAAAATAAAAACCCTAAACACTAAACCCTAAACTAACCATAAACCCTAAACCTTCAACCTTAAACCCTAAAAAGCCAAAAACCTAAACCTAAACTAAATAAAACCTACAAATAAAATAAATAAATAAACCTAAATAAAAAATAAAATAAAATAAGAACATAAACTAAAACTTAAACCAAAACCTAAACCTAAACCTAAATAAAAATAAAATATAAAATAAAATAAATAAAACTAAACTAAAAAAATAAAACCAAGATAAAGTAAAAACCTAAAATAAAATAAAATAAAATTAAACAAAAATCTAAACCTAAACAATAAACCTAAAATAAATAAAAAAAATAAATTAAACATAAACCCTAACTAAAAAAAACTAAACCTAAAATAAAATAAAATAAACTAAACCTAAATTAAAATAAAATATACTAAAAATAAATAAACCTAAACCTAAACCTAAAATAAACTAAAAAATAAACCTAAACCTAAACTAAAAATAAATCTAAAAAAATAAACATAAAATAAAAAACCTAAACATAAAAAAAATAAAAAACCTAAACCTAAAAATAGAAAATAAAACTAAACTTAAAAAAAAAATAAAAAAAATAAAACTAAACTAAAAAATATAAATAAACCTAAACCTAAATCTAAAAAATAAACTAAAATAAAACACTTAAATGAAAATTAATAAACTAAAATCAATAAACTAAACAAAATAAAAATAAAAAATAAACCTAAATAAAAAAATAAACTAAAATAAATAAAAAATAAACTAAATAAACTAAATAAAACTAAACTAAATTTTTTAAAACCTAAACCTAAACCTAAACCCTAAACCTAAATCTTAAATAAAAAAAATATAAAAAAAAACTAAACCTAAAACCCTAAATCTAAACCTAACCTAAACCCCAAAACCCTAAACTCTAAACCCTAAACCCTAAACCAAACTAAAACCTAAACTAAAACTAAACCTAAACCCTAAACCTAAACCCTAAACCTAAACCTAAACCCTAAACCCTAAATCTAAACCCTAAAACCTAAACCCAAACCTAACCCTAAACTAAACCTAAACCCTAAAACAAAAACCCTAAACCTAAACCCTAAATTAACCTAAACCTAAAGAGCTAAAAACCTAAACCTAAACTAAATAAAACCTAAAAATAAAATAAATAAATAAACATAAACCAAAATAAATAAAATAAAATAAAAACATAAACTAAAACCTAAACCTAAACCAAAAAAGAAACTAAAATAAAAAATAACAACTAAACTAAAATAAATTAAATAAAAAGATGAACTAAACTAAAAAAAAAACCTAAAAAAAATAAAATTATACTTAAAATAAAAATAAAATAAACCTAAAATAAAATAAAATAAACATAAAATAAAAACTAAATATAAAACTAAATAAAAATAAAAATAAAAATAAAAATAAATAAAATTTAAAAAATTAAATAAATAAAAATAAACTAAATAAACATAAACCTACTAGTTTACTTAATTTAAAAAAAGTTTAAAAAATGTAAAAAAATTAAAATAACCCTAACCCTAAACCCTAAACACTAAACCCTAAACCTTAAACCCTAAACCCTGAAACCCTAAACTCTAAATCCTAAATCCTAAATAGTATACCCTAAACCCCTAAATAATTAACCCTAAGCCCTAAATCCTAAACCCTAAAACCTACAACCCTAAACCTTTAATCATAAACCCCAAACCTAAAACCCAAAACCCTAAACCTTAAACCTTAAAAACATAAAAAAGCTAAACCTAAAGTAAATAAAACCTTAAAATAAAATAAATAAAAAATTTTAAACATAAATCAAATAAAATAATAAAATAAAATAAAACCTAAACCAAAAAAACCTAAACCTAAACCTAAAATTAAAATAATATAAAAATAAAACTAAACTAAAATAAATAAACCTTAATTAAACTAAAAAATAAAATAAACCTAAAATTAAAAAACCTAAATAAAATAAAAACTAAATAAAAACCTAAACCTAAAATATAAACCTAAAAAAAAATCTAAACCATAAACTAAAAAAAAACTAACCTAAAATAAACATAATAAAATAGACCTAAACCTAATCTAAAATAAAATAAACAAAAAATAAATAAAACCTAAATGTATACCTAAAATAAACTAAACCTAAACCCTAAACTAAATAAAAGAAAATAAACTAAAAATAAACCTAAACCTAAACTAAAAAATAAAACCTAAAAGAAACCTAAAGTAAGTACCTATAACCTAAACCTACAAAAAGAGAATAAAAACCTAAACCTAAACCTAAAATTAAAAATAAAACCTAAACCTAAAAGATAAAATAAAAACTAAACTAAACTAATAAATAAAACCTAAACCTAAACTTAAAAAAACTAAACAAAAATAAGAAACTTAAACAAAAATAAATAAACCTAAAATAAATAAAATAAACTAAATAAAAATAAAAGATAAAACCTTAAACTACTGGTTTTCTTAATTTAAAAAAAAAACCCTAAACCCTAAACCTACAACCCCAAACCTACAACCCTAAACCTTAAACCCTAAAACTAACCCAAAACCCAAAACCTTAAAATAAATAAAACCCTAAATTAAACTAAAAAAAATTAAAAACCTAAATAAAAAATAAAACATAAATAAAAAACCTATAATAAAATAAAATAAAAACTAAATAAAAACCTAAATAAAAATAAACATTAAAATAAAAAAAATAATTAAAATAAAGATAATTAAATAAACATAAACCTACTAGTTTATTTTAATTTTAAAAAACCCTAACCTAAACTCTAAACCTAAACTAACCTAAACTAAAACTATAAACCAAACCCTAAACCTAAACCCTAAACCCTAAACCCTATAAACTATAAACCCTAAATTTAAAACTAAACCCTAAAAACCCTAAACCTAAGTTTTAACCCTAAACTATACCCTAAACCATAAACTAATCCCTAAACTAAAATATAAACCCTAAAAATACCTAAACTAAACTTTAAACCCTAAACCTAAACCCTAAACTAAACACTTTAAACTTAAACCCTAAACCTAAAACCTAAAATTTAAACCTAAACCCTAAACTAAAACCTAAAACCTAAACTAAACTAAGCTAAACTCAAACCCTAAACTAAACCTAAAACCCAAAAAAAACTTAAAACCTAAAACTAAATCAAATAAAATTTAAAAAATAAATTAAATAAAAAACCTAAACTTATATAAAAATAAAATAAAATAAAAACCTAAACTAAAACTTAAACCTAAACCAAAACTTAAACCAAATCTTAAACCTAAATATAAAAAATAACTAAAAAATAAAAAATAAACTAAAATCAATAAATAAAAATCTAAACTAAATGAAAAATAAAATAAACCTAAAATAAAATAAAATAAAATAAAATAAAATAAAATAAACCTAAAAAATAAATAAAAAATAAACCTAAACCCTAAACTAAAAAAAAAAACCTAAACCTAAAATAAACAAATAAAATAAACCTAAACCTAAACTAATATAAATAAAATAAACCTAAACCTAAAATAAACTAAACTAAATAAACCCTAAACTAAATAAAATAAAATAATAAAAATAAACCTAAACCTCAACTAAAAATAAACCTAAAATAAAACCTAAAACCTAAACCTAAAAAAATAAAAAAAACCTAAACCTTAACTTAAAAAAATAAAACCTAAACCTAGAAAAAATAAAATAAAAAATAAACTAAAACATAAACATAAACCAAAGCCTAAACCTAAAAAATAAACTAAAATAAAAGACCTAAACTAAAATGAATAAACCTGAAATAAATAAACTAAACTAAATAAAAATAAAAATAAACCTAAATATAAATAAAAAATAAAATAATGTAAAATAAATAAATAAAATAAACTAAATAAACCTAAACCTACTTGTTTACTTAATTTTTTTTTTAAAAAACCCTAAACCCTAAACCTTAAACCCTAAACCCTAAACCCTAAACCCATAACTAACCTAAACCATAAACTAACTCTAAACCTAAACTAACTCTAAACCCTAAACCCTAAACCCTAAACCTTAATCCTTAAACCCTAAACCATAACCCCTAAACCCTAACCTAACCCTAAACCCTAAATACTATACCCTAAATCCTAAAAGCCTAAACCCTAAACCCTAAACTAACCCTAAACCATGAACCCTAAAAGCCTAAAGCCTAAAGCCTAAACCCTAAAATTTATAATCCCAAACCTTAAACCCTAAACTAACCCTAAACCCTAAAAATCTTAAACCCTAAAGCCTAAGCCCTAAATCCTAAATAATAAACTAACCCTAAACCCTAAGCAAACCTAAACCCTAAACCCTAAACCTTAAAAACCCTAAACCCTAAAGCCTAAACCCTAAAGCCTAAACCTAATAAACCCTAAAACTAAAACCCTAAAATCATAAACCCTAAACCCTAAACCCTTAGGTCAATTTGGTATGTCATTTGAATTCATGCATCCATCTTTAAAATCAAGTAAAATAAAATGGATTTCCTTTATGTAAGCTTGCATGTGTTGATTTAATTTAATATTTACCTGGCTATTATCACTATTAAATCCAAATGTATTTTTTAAAAGCTTATAAATGAATAATAATATGTGTTTTGATGATAGTTATAAATACATAAGAAATGCATGTGTTTATAGCTTAAGTGTATGAATATTCAGTTCTCTTTCCTCTATTCTTGTGTTTACTTATATAAGATTGAAAGAATGGGTATAAAGTCCGGACATCCAACATGATGCTTTAAGGAGGTCATTTGATTATCTCACTTGTTTTGTTAATTGATGAAATCAAAAAGAAGAAATGTTGAATCTCAATTTGTTCTCTGTTAAAAAAATACCAAAAACCCTAAACTAAAACCTGAACCTAAACCCTAAACCCTAAAAATCCTAAAACCTAAACCCTAAACACAAAACCCTAAAAACATATAAACCTAAACCTAAACTAAATAAAGCCTAAAATAAACTAAAACAAACTTAAACCTAAATAAAATAAAATAATAAAATAAAATAAAAACATAAACTAAAACCTAAACCTAAACCTAAACTTAAACCCAAAAATAATATAAAATCAAAAATAAAAATTAAAATAAAATAAAATGAATAAAATCATAAACTAAACTGAGAAAAATAAAATAAACTTAAAAGAAAACAAAATGAAATAAAACTAAATGTAAAATAAAAAATAAACCTAAAATAAAATAAAATAAAACTAAATAAAACCTAAACCTAAAATAAATAAAAAATAAATATAAAATAAAACCTAAACCCTAAACTAAAAAAAATCCTAAAGATAAAATAAAAAAAACTAAACTAAAAACAAATAAAGCCTAAACCTAACCCAAAAATAAACTAAACATAAATACTAAACAAAATAAAATAAAGTAAACTAAAAATAAACCTATACCTAAACTAAAAAAATAAAAAACCTAAAAATAAACCTAAAATAAAAAACATAAAACCTAAACTAAAAAATAAAATACCTAAACCTAAACCTAAAAATAAAAATAAACCTAAACCTCAAAAAAAATAAAATAAAACTAAACTAAAAAATAAACATAAACCTAAACCTAAAATAAAACCTAAACTAATATAATTAAACATAAAATAAATAAACTAAACTAAATAAATAAACCTAAATAAAAATTAATAAAATAAAATAAACTAAATAAACCTAAACCAACCGATTTAGTTAATTTAAAAAAAAATAAACCCTAAACCCTAAATCCTAAACCCTAAACCTACATCCCTAATCCCTAAACCCTAAACCTTAAAAAACACTAAACCATAAACCCTAAACTAACCCTAAATCGTAAACCCTAATTCCTAGAAACCGTAAACCCTAAACCTAAAGCCTAAACCTTAAATTAACCTTAAACCCTAAACTAACCCTAAACCCTAAACCCTAAAGCCCAAACACTAAACCGTAAACCTTAAACTTATACCCTAACCCTAAGCCATAAACTCTAAAATGCTAAACCTAAAAAACCTAAACCCTATAAACTAAACTAAAACCCTAAAAAAAAAAACCAAAAAAAAAAACCTAAACTAAATAAACCTAAAAATAAAATAAATAAAAAAAAATCTAAACATAAATACAAAAATAATAAATAATAACTTAAACTAATAAACATAAACCTAAAACTAAAAATAAAAAAAAAAAAAAAAAAATAAAATAAAATAAATAAAAACCTAAATAAAACTAAAAAAAAATAAAATAAATCTAAGAATAAAGACCTAAATAAAATAAAAATTATCATAAAAATAAAATAAAATAAACCTAAAATAACATAAAATAAAACTAAATAAAACCTAACCTAAAAAATAAAAATAAAATTAAACCTAAAAATAAATAAAAACTAAAACCTAAATCCTAAACTAAAAAAAACCTAAACCTACAATAAAAATAAAACATACAAAATAAAATAAACCTAAACCTAAACTAAAATAAATGAAACCTAAACCTAAACTAAATAAAATAAAATAAGCTAAAAATAAATCAAAACCTAAACTAAAAAATAAAACCTGAAAATAAACCTAAAACCAAAACTTAAAAAAATAAAATATAAACCTAAACCTAAACCTAAAAATAAAAAACAAACCTAAAGCCAAACCTAAACCTAAAAAAATAAACTAAAATAAAAAACTAAATAAAAATAAATAAACATAAAATAAATAATCCAAACTAAATAAATAAATAAATAAATAAAATTAAATAAACCTAAACCTAATGGTTTAATTTAAAAAAAAATCATAAACCCTAAATCCTAAACCTAAACCTAAACCCTAAACCTAAAAAAATCCTAAACCATAATCCTAAACCCTAAACCATAAAAGCATAAACTAAAACCCTAAACTAAACCTAAATTATAAATAAAACCCTAAACCTAAACCCTAAACCTAAACCTAATAACCCTAAACCTAAACCCTAAACCCTAAAATAAACCTAAACCCTAAACCCTAAAACTAAAATATAAAACCCAAAATCCTAAACTAACCATAAACCTAACCCTAAACCCTAAACCCTAAACCCTAAACCTAAAACCAAACCCTAAACCTAAATAAAATAAAACTTAAACCTAAACCCTAACCCTAAACCCTAAACCTAAACCCTAAATAAACCCTAAACCTAAACCCTAAAAAATAAAAAAATAAAACCTAAAATAAAAAACTAAAATAAATAAATAAACTAAACATAAAAAATAAAAAAATAAAAAAATAAAAAACTAAAACCTAAACCTAAACCTAAAATAAAATAAAATAAACTAATAAAAATAAACTAAAATAAAATAAATAAAAACTTAAACTCAACTAAAAATAAGATAAACCTAAGAATAAAAGAAATAAGTAAAATTAAAAATAATTGTTAAAAAAATAAAATAAACCTAAAATAAAATAAAAGAAAACTAAATAAAAATGTAAACCAAAGAAATAAACCTTAAAATAAAACCTAAAATAAAATAAAACCTAAATTTTAAACTAAAAAAAAAAACCTAAACATAAAGAAAATAATATACAAAATAAAATAAACCTAAACCTAAACAAAATAAACAAAATAAAATAAATAAAAACCTAAACCTAAATAAATAAAATACAATAAACTAAAAATAAACCTAAACCTCAACTAAAATAAAAAAAATAAAAATAAACTAATATAAAAAATAAAATAATAAAAATAAATCTAAAAATAAATAAATAAACTAAAAAATAAAAATAAACTAAACTAAAATAAATAAAAAAAAACCATAAACCTAAATCCTAAAATAAAATAAAATAAATAAAATAAACCTAATCATAAAAACCATAAAAAAAGCATAAACCTAAAACCCTAAACTAAACCCTAAATCCTAAACCCTAATCCTAAAAAAAAATAAACCTAAACTAAAAAAAATCTAAACTAACCCTAAACCTAAACCTAAATAACCTAAACCATAAACCCTAAACCCAAAATCCTAAACCTTAAACCTTAAACCCTAAACCCTAAAACCAACCCTAAACTTTAAACCCTAAATCATAAAAAACCCTAAACCTTAAACCCTAAACCCTATCCTAAACCTAAACCCTAAAAGCATAAACCATTATACCCTAAACCCTAAACCCTAAACCCTAACCTTAAACCCTAAACCCTAAACCCAAACCATAAACCTAAACCTATTGTAACTAAATAAATTAAAAAATAAACTTAAACCCTAAAACCTAATAAACCTAATCATAAATATAAACTAAGAATGGCAACTTGATGATAAGAATAAATCGCTACTTAGATAATATAAGTAGTTATCTCAATGGTGGTGGGGGATCTGGAGGTGCTAGTGGATATGGAGGTGGTGACCAAAGTAGTGGTGGTTATGGTGAGGAGGATCTGTGTTACAACCATGGTGGTGGCAAAAGAGATCGGGATATGATGGTGGATCTAACTGAGATCTAGTTCGATGGGAACTGAGAAATTAAAGAATGACCAATCGATCGATACTTATGGAATGATTTCTTACACTAGAGACTCTAGTTATTTAGGGTTTTCATCTAAATTTTTTATCTCTATCATCCCTTGTGTTTTAGAAATCTTGGTGTGCTACGTGGTTCATGAAATCAAAAAGAAGAAATGTTGATTATGAATTTATTCTCTATTAAAAAACCTAAACCCTAAACTTAAAACTAAACTAAAACATGAACCCTAAACCTAAAACCTAAACCCTAAACCCTAAATGCTAAATTGTAAAAGCCCTAAACCCTAAAACTTAAACCCTAAACCCTAAAACATAAACCCTAAACCCTAAACCTAACCCTCCTAAAATTAACCTAAACTAACCCTAAACCTAAACCCAAAACTCTAAACCTAAACCCCAATAAAACCTAAACTAACTAACTTAAACTCCTAAACACTAAATCCCTAAACCTAAAACCCTAAAATCCTAAACTTAAAAAACCTAAAGCCTAAAAACTCTAAACCTAAACCTTAAACCCTAAACAACTAAACCCTAAGCTAACCCTAACCCTAAACCCTAAACCTAAACCTAAAGTAAAACTAAACCCTAAACCCTAACCATAAACTAACCTAAACCCAAACCCTAAACCTAAAACCTAAAGTTAAACACTAACCTAAAACCCTAAACCTGCCTAACCCTAATAATAAAACCTAAAATAAAATAAATAAAAAAAAAACCTAAATAAATTAAATTAAATTAAATTAAATTAAACCTAAACTAAAACCTAAACCTAAACCTAAAAAATAAAATAAAAATAAAAAAATAAAAAACACTAAAATAAAATATAAAACCTAAATAACTAAAAATAAAATAAACCTAAGAATAAAAAATAAATAAATTAAAACTAAAATAAAACTAAAATAAACCAAAATAAAATAAAATAAAAATAAATAAAAACCTAAACCTAAAACATAAACCTAAAAAATAAAACCTAAAATAAAAAAACAAAACCCAAATCGTACACTAAAAATAAAAACTTAACCTAAAAAGTTATAATAAAATGAACAAAATAAAATAAACCTAAACCAAAACTAAAATAAACTAAACTAAAATAAATAAAACCTAAACCGAAACCTGAAATAAACTAAACCTAAACCCTAAACTAATAAAATAAAATAATTAAAATAATCCTAAACCTAAACTAAAAAAAAGAAAACCTAAAATAAACCTAAAATAAACTTAAACCTAAAATAAAATAAAACCTAATCCTAAACAAAAAACCTAAGAATAAAATAAAAAACTAACTTAAACTAAAATAAAATTATAAAATAAAAAAATTAAAAAAAACTAGAACCTAAACCTAAATAGAAACTAAAAAAAAAAATAAAATAAAAATAAAACTAAACTAAAATAAAATATATAAAACCTAAACTTAACTAAAAAATAAAACCTAAATAAAATAAAAAACTAAACCTAAAATAAAATAAAATAAACCTAAAATAAAGAAAATAAAATTAAAACCTAACCCTAAAAAATAAACTAAAAATAAATAAAAAAAATAAAAAACTAAACTCTAAACTAAAATAAATAAACCTAAAAAATAAAAAATAAAATAAACCTAAAAAACTAAATAAATTAAACCTAAACCTAAAATAAACTAAACCTAAACCTAAACCCTAAATAAAATATAATAAACTAAAAATAAACCTAAACCTAAACTAAAAAAATAAACCTAAAATAAATAAAATAAAACCTAAACCTAATAAAAAAAATAAAAACCTAAACCTAAAAAAATAAAATAAAAATAAACTAAACTAAAAAAAATAAACCTAAACTAACTAAACCTAAAAAAATAACTAAAATAAATAAACCTAAATAAATAAACTAAACTAAATAAAAAATAAAATAAACCAAAATAAAAATTAAAATAAAATAAACTAAAATAAATAAAAATTTACTAAATAAATAACCTACCTAATAAAAAATAAAAATAAATAAAAACCATAAACTAAAAAAACCTAAACCTAAAAATAAATAAACTAAACTCTAAAAAACCTAAAAAAACTAAACCTAAACCTAAAAAAATAAAAAAATAAAAAACTAAACTAAAATAAAATAAATAAAAACCTAACTAAATTAAAAATAAAATAAACCAAAAAATAAACCTAAAATAAAATAAAAAAACTAAACCTAAATTAAAATAAAATAAACCTAAAATAAATTAATTAAATTAAAACTAAATAAAACCTAAACAAAAAAAAATAAAAAAAAATAAATTAAAAATTAAACTAAACCATAAAAAAAATACCTAAAATAAACTAAAATAAATAAACCTAAACCTAAAATAAATAAACCTAAATAAACTAATTAAAACAAAATAAACTAAAATAAACCTAAACCAAAACTATAAAAATAAAACCTAAAATAAAAAAAAAAAAACCTAAACCTAAAATAATAAATAAACTAAAAAAATATAAAAAAACCTAAACCTAAACTAAATAACTAAAAATAAAATAAATTAATAAAACTAAACCAAAAATAAAATAAAACTAAACCTAAACCTAAAAAATAAAATAAACCTAAACCTAAATAAATAAAATAAATTAAAATAAATAAACCTAAACCTAAACCTAAAATAAACTAAACCTAAACCTAAACCTAAAAATAAAATAAACTAAAAATAAACCTACACCCAAACTAAAAAATAATAATACCTAAAAATAAATATAAAATAATTACCTAATCCTAAACCTAAAAATATAAAATAAAACTTAAACCTAAAAAATAAAATAAACTTAAAACTAAACTAAAAAATAAACCTAAACCTTAACCTAAACCTAAAAAAATAAACATAAATAAAAAATAAACTAAAATAAATAAACCTGAAATAAATAAACCAAACTTAATAAAATTAAAAAATAAACCTAAATAAATAAAATAAAATAAACTAAAATAAATAAGTAAATAAAATGAACTAAATAACCTAAATAAACCTAAACCTACTAGTTTACTAAATTTTTGTTTTAAAAAAAAACTCTAAACTCTAAACCCTAAAAAACCCTAAAACTAACCCTAAACTTTAAATAAACCTACAACACTAAACCTAAACCCTAAACCCTATACCCTAAAAAAACCCTAAACCATAAACTAAACCTAACACTAAACCCTAAACCTTAAAGCATAAACCCTAGAATCCCTAAACCTTAAACCCTAAACCCTAAACCTAAACCCTAAACCCTAACCCTAAACCTAAACTAACCCAAACCATAAACCATAAACCTAAACCTAAGTAACTAAATTAAAAAATAAAAATAATAAAACCTAATAAACCTAAACCTAAACCTAAATCCAATGAATGAACCTAAAAAAGAACATCATCAACTAGCACCTAGATCTGGAGGTAAAGGCGAGACGGTGGTTATCAGTGGTGGTGGGGATCGTGCGGGTGGATATGGAGGTGGTGGTCAGCTGGTGGTTATGGAGGAATCGAGGTTAGCTGGTAATGGCGAAGGGAAAGATTAGGTATATGATGGCGGATCCTGCTACTCGAGAGGTCAGGGTGGTTCTAAAAAAATTGAAGAACCACATCCTAAAGTGGGAACTATCTTTAGAGATAGTTCTAGTTATCTAGGGTTTTTTATTTGCTCTATGCTTGCTCATTTTTTGTCTATGGCTTCTCCTGTGTTTTAGAAAACTTAGCGTGTTACTTGGTTACTGAAAAAAGAAGAAGAAATGTTTAATATAAATTTGTTCTTTGTTAAAAACAAAAACCAAACACCAAACACCCTAAACCTTAAACTAAAACCTGAACCTAGACCTAAAACATAAACCTTCAACCCTAAACCCTAATCCTAAACTAAAAAACCTAAACCTAAAATAAACCCTAAAACCTAAAACCCTAAACCCTAAACCCTAAACCTAAAACACTAAACTATAAACCTAAAACCTAAACCTAACCCTAAACCTAAACCCTAAACCCTAAACCCCAAAACCAAACCCTAAACCTAAACCTCAACTACCTAAACTAAATGCTAAAAGCTTAAACCTTAACAAAATAAAACATAAAAATAAAATAAATAAAAAAACCTAAACCAAAATTAATAAAAATAAAATGAAATAAATACCTAAACCTAATCCTAAACTGAAAAGAAAATAAAATAAAAAATTAAAACTAAACAAAAATTTAATAAATAAAAACCTAAACAAAACTAAAAAAATAAAATACCTATAAAACAAAAAGTAAACCTAAAATAAAAATAATATAAACCTAAAATAAAATAAAATAAAAATAAAATAAAAATAAAACTAATTAATATAATAAACCTTCACAAAAACTTAAAAAATAAACTAAGATAAATAAATAAAATAAAATAAAAAATAAACCAAATATAAATAAAATAAACTAAAATAAATAAAATAAACTAAATAAACCTAAACCCACTAGTTTACTTAATTAAAATAAATAAATTAACCCTAAACCCTAACGCTAAACTTACAAAAATAAAACCCTAAATCCTAAACCCTAAACCCTAAACTTTAAACCTAAACCTAAACCCTAAACCATAAAACCCTAAACCCTAACCATAAACCCAACCTAAACCTAAACTTAAACCCAAACCCTAAACCCAAACCTAAACACAAAAAACACTAAAACTAAACCCTAAACCTAACCCTAAACCCTAAACCTAAACCCTAAACCATAAACCTAAACCTAAAAAAAAAGCTAAAATAACCTAAACTAAATAAAACCTAAAATAAAATAAATAAATAAATAAATAAACCTAAATAAAATAAAGAAAATAAAATAGAAACCTAAACCTAAACTTAAAAAAAAACTAAAATAAAATTAAAAAAAACCTAAACTAAACAAATAAAATAAAATAAACCTAAGAATAAAAAAAACTTAATAAAATAAAACTAAACTTAAAATAAAAATAAAATAAACCTAAAATTAAAAATAAAATAAACTAAATAAAACCTAAACCTAAAAAAATAAACTTAAAAATAAAACCTAAAAAATAAATAATAAAAAACCTAAACCTAAAATAAACTAACCTAAACTAAAATAAACTAAACTAAAATAAATAAAACCTAAACCTAAACTTAAATAAACTAAACCTAAACCTAAATATAAACTACATAAAGTAAAATAAACTAAAAAATACAACTAAACCTAAATTAAAATATAATACTTAAAAATAAACCTAAAATAAAAACCTTAAACCTAAACCTAATAAAATAAAATAAAAACCTAAACCTAAACCTAAAAAAATAATCAAAAAAAAAAAACACTAAAATAAACCTAAACTAAACCTAAAAATAAACTAAAATAAAACCTAAAGAAAATAAACTAAACTAAATAAAAATAAAAAATAATCATAAATAAAAAATAAAAGTAAAATAAAAAAAATAAATAAATAACTAAATAAAATGAACCTAGAGGTTTAATTAATTTTTTTCTTTAAAACCCAATAAAACTACAACCCTAATCCTAAACACTAAAACCTAAACCCTAAAGCATAAACCCTAAACCCTAAACCCCAAAAACATAAACCTTAAAACCCTAAAACCCTAAATCCTAAACCCTAAACCCTAAACTTTAAACCCTAAACCCTAAACCCTAAACCTTAAACAATAAACACTAAACCCTAACCCTAAACTCTAAACCCTAAACCCCAAACCCTAAAATGAACCCTAAAGTGACTAAATAAATTAATAAATAAACCTAAACCCTAGAACCTAATAAACTTAAACCCTAAGATTGGGCATAACCTATGATCATCACTCAACCAGCTCCCTAGATCTAACAAAATGGAGCTAAATTATCACTGAGAGTATCTAGAGGTGCGGTGGATATGGAGGTGGTGGTGGTAATGGTTATGGAGGAGGAGGAGAGATAAACGTGGTTGTGAGATTAGATAATGATAGTGGATCACTAAAGAGGTCGAGGTGGTAAATGAAGAGAAACTAAGAACTCGATCCGATATGTTGCATATAGAACTATGTCTTTAGTTTTGCTCTATGCATGCTCATTTTTCATTTATGTCATCACTTGTGTCTTACAAAACTTGATGTGTTACTTGGTTGATGAAATTAAAATGAGGAAATCCTGAATCTGAAAAATAGAAAAACCAAAACCCTAAACCCTAAACCCTAAACCAAAAAATCTAAACCTAAACCTAAACTACCTAAACCTAAACCCTAAACCCTAAACCTAAAACCCAAAACCTAAAACCCTCAACCCTAAACCCTAAACCCATAAACCTAAAACCCTAAACCCTAAAATTAACATCCCTAAACCCTAAACCTTAAACCCCAAACCCAAAACCCTAAACCCAAACCCTAAACCTAAACCTAAACCCTAGAAAGCTATAAATATAAACCTAAACTAAATAAAAAATAAAAAATAAAAAACTATGCAAAAATAAAATAAAAAAATAAGATAAAATAAACACTAAACTAAAACCTAAACCTAAACCTAAATAATAAAAAAACTAAAAATAAAATAAAAATAAAACTAAACTAAACCTAAACATAAAAAAAAATAAACTAAAATAAAAATTAAACTATAAATAAACCTAAAATAAATAAACTAAACTAAATAAAATAAAAATAAACCTAAATAAAAGGATAAAATAAACTAAAATAAAATAAAACTTAAACTTATGGTTTTACATAATTTCCTTTTTGAAATAAAACCCTAAACCCTAAACCCTAAATCGTAAACCCTAAACCTTAAATCCTAAACAATAAACTAAACCTTAAACCCTAAAACTAACCGTAAACCCTAAACCTAAACCCTAAATCTACAACCCTAAACTCTAAACACTAAAGCCTAAAATACTTTAAACCCTAAACCCTAAACCTTAAACCCTAAACAAACCCTAAAATTAAACCCTAAACCCTAAACCCTAACCCTAACCCTATACCCAAAACCCTAAACTCTTAAAACCTAAAACCTAAACTCTAAACTAACCCTAAACCCTAAACCCTCAAAACCCTAAACACTAAACCCTAAATCCTAAGCTCTAAACCCTAACCATAAACCCTAAACCCTAAAATCATAAACTCTAAAACCCATAAACCATAAACCATAAACCCTAAATCCTAAACCCTAAACCCTAAAAACCTAAAAACTTAAACCTAAACTAAATAAAACCTAAAATAAATAAATAAACCTAAACCTAAATAAAATAATATAAAAAATAAATAAAAAATAAAATAAAATAAATAAAACCTAAACTAAACTAAAAAAATATAATAAACCTAAGAATAAAATAAAAAATATAATAAAACTAAAAATAAAATAAACTTAAATCAAATAAAATAAAACTAAATAAAAAATAAACCTAAAAAATAAATATATAATAAAACTAAACCCTTAACTAAAACCAAAAACTTAAAATAATAATAAATAAATAAAATAAAATAAACTTAAACTAAAACTAAAATAAACTAAACTAAAAGAAAGAAAACCTATACCTATACCTAAACCTAAATAAAATAAAATAAATTAAATTAAAAATAAAACTAAACCTAAACTAAATAAACCGTTAAACCTAAACCAAAAAAAAAAAATTAAAATGTAAACCTAAGCTTAAAAATAAAAAATAAAAAATAAAACCTAAAACTAAAAAATCAAATTAAAATAAAACTTAACTAAAAAATAAACCTAAACCTAAAAACTAAACTAAAGTAAATATCCTAAACTAAAATAAATAAACCAAAATAAATAAACTAAATAAAATAAAATAAACATAAAAAGTAAAATAAACTAAAATAAATAAAAAATAAACTAAATAAACTTAAGCTTATAGGTTACTTAATTTCCTTTTTGAAATAAAACCTTAAACCTTAAACTCTGAACAATAAACCTGAAACCTTAAATCTAAACCCTAAACCCGAAACCTTAAACCCTAAAACTAACTGTAAACCCTAAACCCTAAACCCTAAACTTTAAATCGACAACCCTAAACCCTAAACCCTAAAGCCTAAAATACTTTAAACCCTAAACTAAATCCTAAACCCTAAATAAACCCTAAACCCTAAACCCTAACCATAACCCCATACTCTAAATCCTAAACTCCTAAACCCTAAACTAACCCTAAACCCTAAAACCTCAAAACCCTAAACACTAAACCCTAAATCCTAAGCTCTAAACCCTAACCATAAACCCTAAACACTAAAGCCATAAACTCTAAAACAAAACCATAAACCATAAACCCTAAACCCTAAACCCTAAAAAACCTAAAATTTAAACTTGGATTAAATAAAACCTAAAAAATAAAATAAATAAAAGCCTAAACCTATATAAAATAATATAAAAAATATAAATAAAAATAAAATAAATAAAAACCTAAACTAAACTAAAAATATATAATAAGCCTAAGAATAAAAAATTTCAATATAATAAAAACTAAAAATAAAATAAATCTAAAATCAAATAAAATAAAAACAAAATAAAACAAAACCTTAAAATTAAACCTAAAAATAAATATATAATAAAAACTAAACCCTTAACTAAAAAATAAAAACTTAAAATAATAATAAAATAAACTTAAACCTAAACTAAAATAAACTAAACTAAAATAAAGAAAACCTAAACATATACCTAAACCTAATTAAAATCAAATCAAATAAATTAAAAATAAAACTAAACCTTAACTACTAAATAAACCCTAAAATGTAAACCTAAAAAAATAAAATAAAAATGTAAATCTAAACTTAAAAATAAAAAATAAAACCTAATATAAAAAAAAAATTAAAATCAAACTCAACTAAAAAATAAACCTAAACCAAAAACTAAACTAAAATAAATAACCTAAACTAAAATAAATAAGCTAAATAAAAATAAAAATAAACCTAAATAAAAATTAAAAGTAAAATAAACTCAAACAAATAAAAAATAAACTAAATAAACCTAAACCTACCAATTTACTTAATTTTTCTTTTTTAAAAGCCTAAACTCTAAACCCTAAAACCCTAAACCCTAAACCCTAAAACCCTAAACTCTAAAACCCAAATGCTAAACCCTAAACCCTAAACCCTAAATCCTAAACCCTAAACCTTAAACCCTAAACCCTAAAACCTAAAACCCTAAATGCTAAACCCTAAACCCTAAAACCTAAATCCTAAAACCCTAAACTATAAACCCTAAACCCTAAGCCCTAAACCCTAAAACCTACAACCCTAAACTCTAAACACCAAACCATAAACTCTAAGCTAACCCTAAACCCTAAAGTAAACCTAAACTAAGAATGGCCAAACCTTGAACATGAACAACAGATCAACTAGGCTTAGTTTAGATTTGTTAATGAGGCAAATGCGAAGTGATGATAAAGGGGTATTGGGGATCTAGGTGTTGGATATGGAGGTGGTGTTAGAAGTGGTGGTTATGGAGGTGGTGGGTAATGAAGGTTACAACCTTGGTGGTGGCGGAGGGAGAGATTGAAGAAATGATAGTGGATCCTTGTACTTGAGAGGCAGGGGTCATTCTAATGGGAACTAGAGATACTAAGGAACAATCGATCTAAGATGTTGCTTATGGAACTATGTCTTTATAGTAGAGACAGTTCAACATATCTAGGGTTTTTGATTTGCTTTAGGGGTGATCATTTTTGATCTCTATCGTTGCTTGTGTCTTGTAAAACATGGGATGCTACTTGGTTGATCAAATAAAAATGAAGAAATGTTGAATTTTCATTTATTCTCTATTAAAAAAACCTTAAACCCTAAACCCAAAATTCTAAACTAAAACTTAAACCATAAACCTAAAACATAAACCCTAAACCCTAAACCCTAAACCCTAAACACTAAACCCTAAACCCAAAACCTGAAACCCTAAACCCTAAACCTTAAACCATAAACCCTAAACCCGATACCTTAAACCTTAAAATACTAAACCCTAAACCATAAACCCTAAACACTTAAACCCTAAACCCTAAAACCTATAACCCTAAATAAACCTTAAACCCCAAACACTAAACCCTAAACCATAAACACTAAACTAACCCTAAACCCTAAACTATAAACCCTAAACTAACCCTAAATCTTGAATAAAGATGTCATTAAGAGTAGATCTGAAGAATGACCTATTGCTAACATAGTTATGGTAGCTAAAATGACTTCAAGAGACTTTCCCTTGACTATTAGAGATTTGAATACCGTAAACCCTAACCCTAAATTATATTATAATAACATATATTTTAGTATAATGTTGCATCATATATTTGAGCATGTACTAATGTGTTCTTGGATGTTATAAGATGTTTTGAAATGTTCTAGTATATTATGGTATTATGCCTATAGTCTATATTAATTTAAATCATAAAATTTTGATTTAATAAATTAGATGATGAAATTTATTAAATTTGAAGTGGAATTAGTTTTAGTACCAAAGGTGTGCTATGCCACTTGTATTCTAAAAGTAAGATTTTATGTTCAAAATAAATATTATATGTTGTAGCATAGTATAACATCATATATCATAATATATTGTTCTACATAATTTAAATTCTTTTTAGTATTTTATAATCATGCAATGATCTACACTAGCATTATTTATAAAAATGTTGATTTATACTTTAAAATGGTGGAATTTGGCCAAATTCATAATAAGTAGAGCATGGCATCATAATATATTATTTCAATTTAAAATATGTAAGTGATACAACTAAAACATATAGTTTTTTTATTGTTTAGACTAATTTTATGATTTTTAATCATAAGAATTTCCTTGTGATGTGATATGCAATATAATATAATATAATATGTTATAGTGTATTATAATATAGGAAGCCAAAACATAGTGTAGCATCATGCATTATAGCATAGTATTGTCTATTAATACTTGTTGTTTAGCAAATTTTAGTTTGTTATAGTATGATGTAGTAGAGTTTGTGTTGGTATAATTCATAAAAATACTAATTTTTAGGTTGAGATGATGGGATTTGGTCAAATTTAAGGTAAGCTTTAGGGAATATCATTGGGGGTGTGCTATGGTGTGTTATTTAATCAGAAGAATGGAATTTTGCATCCAAAATAAATGTTCATTTTTCAACCAAATTTTATAATTTTTTGCTTAAAGTTATTCATTTTAAGGTGTAATGTAAGTTAATATATTATATGAAAGCATATTAAAATATAATGTACATAACAATATAACTTCACATATATATGAATGTGGTGGTGTGTTACTAAATGTTATTGTACATTTTAGTTTGTTTTACTTTTGTTATAATACATTGGGTCAAAACTAATAAAAATGTTAATTTGAAGGTTCTGGTGGAAGAATTTTGCAAAATTCACAGCATACACCAAGAAAATAAATAATTTTACATCCAAAATGAACATTATTCATATTTTGATAAAATTTTATTATTTGTTCCTTTTAAGTGATTTTAGGCAATAAATTATATTATAGCAAATTATAATATAACATCATATATTATAATATAATATAGTGTTTTAATTCACACTATATGTTTAGCATGATATTGTATAGTTAGTTTGAGCTTGCACCATCACAAATCATATAATGTTGATTACAATGTTAAGATGATGTAATATAAATGAATACCTTGTTAAACTTTTGGTTGAAGTATTAATGGTTTACATAAGAGAAGAAATAAGATTTGATGAGAATTCCATGTCAAGGACATGGAGGGAGATCCTAGGGGATCACACATGCATTGACATGACATATGAGGGGTCTAGGGGTGTAAGAAGAAAATCTACTGGAGATATGGTTTGAATTTGATTTGATTATATGATTTAGAAAGAAGATCTGTTGGGATAAGAATCTATAATTAATCATGAGTTAAGATCAAATTGACTTTAATTAATTTTGTTTTAATTAATGTGAGGCACATCGCTAGAGATATGGCCTTGAGTTGGCCGAGGATCGGATATGAACCCAAGTGGGGCTACCTATTGGGGATTGGGATTTGAGTTTAATTTCATAGATTTGTTTGGGGATGTATCCACTGCGAATAAGAATTTGGTTGGATTTCTTTGATTGAGACTCTACTGGGGGAGTTGGTTTAATTTGGCTCCAATAGGGAGGTTTGTTTTGAATTTGATTTATTTGCTTGGCTTGTTTATATATGATTTGGGCCTCCATTAGGGAGAAGGGTGTAATTTAACTCTACTATGGAAAATTAGATTAGGTTTAATTTAATCTGAGTTAATGTATGAACCCTATCAGTGTGAGATGGAACCACTCAGAAGGGGCTATATTAGCCTTGACCTACCTCAAGTTTACAAATCCAAAGGGATAGTCTACCTAATGCAAGGTAGAGCTAGCCAACCTAAGGGGATTCCTTTTGGTGTGCGACAATTATGCTAGGAAGAAGGCGTAGCAGACTTACATCATCTAAAGTGAGGAACAACCACTAGGGTGACTTGTTGGATGCAAACAATAACGACCTCTAATATTGAGTGAATGTCATTGGGGACTTATGTCTACTCAAAAGTAGTCAGGATTAATTTTATCTTAATTTCACATGATTTGATATGGTTTGTTTGGTTTAGTTTGATTTTGAATTGAAGGCATATCTACTAGGGATGTGAGCTCAATCAAATTTGATAGATTTAATTTATGGACCATGTCGGTGTGCGTTGGACCCACTGAGAAGAGGTTATATAGGACTTGTCCTATCTCAGATTTATAAATCCAAAAGGATAGTCTACTTGCTGTGGGGTAGGGCTAACAAACCTAAGGGGTTTCCTTTCAGTGTGCAATGGCTGTGCTAGGAAGAAGGCATAGTAGACTTACATCTTCTTAAGCAAGAAACAACTACCGGGGTGACTTGTTAGTAGCACAACAAATAAAACCCGACTAAGGGGAGACTACAGAGTGAATGTCCCTAGGGACTTATATGAACTCATGAGTAATCAGCATTCTATGGGAGTTTTCACACTACCCTAAAGATAGATGTTGGGAAAAGGTACCACTAGGGGTGTCCTCCTAATCCATAGGTGAATATATACTTTGTTTATATGTTTGCATGGACCCTATTGGTGTGTGTGGGACCACACTAAGAAGGGGCTATGTAAGCCTTGTCTTATCTCAGATTTACTAGACTAAGGGAAAATTTGCACATCCTCAAGACAGATTGCCACCAAAGGGGTGGTTACTCAGAAAGGGGAACTGTTCAATCTAATAATAACTCGGGTAGTGTCTAAATGGTGTCGCAAAAGATGTGATTCGAATATAGTGTCGATAGGGGAGGTGTTGCTAAGGGAGTTATCCTAAGCCCTAGAAAACAAAGCCTATAAGTGTATGATGGCTAACTCAAGGAGAAAGCGTAGTAGACTTAGATCTGCCATGAGTGTTGTATCCTAAGATGTGAGAACCAACCAACCTAAGGTACCTAAAGCATGAGTGGGGTATTCAGATAGCGAGAACCAACAACCTAAGGTGCCCATGTGTGCAATAATCAATCTAGAAAGAAAGTTGTAGGCTTATAATTTGTTTAAACTGATCATTTGGATAGTCCATCATCGGAGACATGCTATCCACTAGAGTGACTACTAAGCGGAGCCGAGGAAGGATTTGACCCAAACTTAAAGCAGTCAGGAGTGAAGGAATTGCTAGGGGACTTATCCTAAAACTCAAATATACTTAACCCAATTAGTGCATGAAGGCTAATCTAATAAAAGAGTAGCATACTCATCTTCTTAAATAAAGCCAATATGAGGTAGCTTATCGCCTGTAAGGCCTACCAAACTAATAAGGCGCTCATCGATGTCTAATGGCCAAGCATGGACAGAAAGCATATCGACTTACATCCTAAAAATAAGAATACCACTGGGTGACAAACTAGCAGGGTAGACGTCAACCACCTAGCAACTATTGAGTGAGTGTTGTTGGGGGCATTATATCAACTTAGAGTTGCGACAATAAAAAGATATGAGTTTATTTTATAAGTTTGAGTGTAGTTTGTAATTATTTTGTGTCGATGAAGGATAGGACATCGCTCGAGTTCATTACACTTACTCTAAGGACATCATGACAGGTTCATAAACAAGAATACTTTCAACATTGAAGAGATTGAATTCAAAATGGAATTTTCATTGATGATAATTATTTTCAAACATGATTTATAGTATTTTAGATCCTATTAATTAGCATTGGGCATTAACTTATAATTAAGATAAGATCCTCTTTGGTAGGCCATCTTTATGGAAAAAGGGTCTTCCTAAGTGGGTTCAAACTTGCCTCCCATCTTACTACACGCAACAATCAGTCTAGAACTAAGATAAGCTCTCTACTTGAAAAACTTTAGACTAAACCCTAAACCCTAAATCCTAAACAAACTAAAAACCCTAAGCTAACCCTAAACCTTAAATCTAAAATCTAAAACCCTAAACTCTAAAGTAACTAAATCTTAAATGATAAACTCACATAAACCCTAACCATAAACCCTAAACCCTAAAACCTAAATCCTAAAACTAAAACCCTCATCCTAAACCTTAAAACATAAAACCAAAAACCTAAACTAAATAAAACCTAAAAAAAGTTAATAAAAAAACCTAAACCTAAATAAAATAATAAAATGAAATAAAGTAAAACCTAAACCTAAACCTTAAAATGAAGAAAATAAAATGTAAAAATAAAATACAAATAAAACCTAATAACTAAAAAAATAAAATAAACTTTAGAATAAAACCTAAATAAAATAAAAGTAAATGTAAAATAAAATAAAATAAACCTAAAATATAATAAAAAAGAACTAAATTATCTAAACCTATAAAATAAACAAAAATAAATAAAAATAAAAAATCTAAACCATAAACTAAAAAACCCTAAAACTAAAATAAATATAAAATAAACAAAATAAAATAAACCTAAACCTAAAATAAAATAAACTAAACTAAAATAAATAAAACCTAAACCAAAACCTAAATTAAATAAAATAAAATAAATTAAAAATAAACCTAAACCTAAACTAAAAAATAAAACTTAAAAATAAACCTATTATAAAATCCAAAAAACTAAACCTTTCAAAAATAAAATAAAAATCAAAACATAAACCTAAAAATAAAAAATAAAACATAAACCTAAAAAAGAAAATAAAAATAAAAAAATAAACCTAAAAAATATACTAAAATAAAAAAACAAATAAATAAACTAAAATGAATAAAAATACAAAGTAAACCTAAATATAAATTAAAAATAAAGTAAACTAACATAAAAAACATAATATACTAAATAAACCTAAACCTACTGGTTTACTTAATTTAAAAAAAAAAACCTTAAACCCTAAATCCTAAACCCTAAACCCTAAACCCTAAACCCTAAACCCTAAACCTACACCGTAAACCCTAAACAACAAACCCTAACACTGAACCCTAAACCCTAATCACAAAATCCTAAACCTAAAGCTAAAGTAATAAAATAAGTTAAAAAATTAACCTAAACCTTAAAACCTAATAAATCTAAACCCTAAGAATGGGCACAACCTTAATGGTAAGAACATCACGATCAACTGCCTTGCCTAGATCTAGGGGAGGTGAAGGTGGAGGTGGTGATTACGTGGTGGTTGGGGATCTGAGAGGTTATGGATATGAAGGTGGTGGTCGAAAGGTGGTGGTTATGGAGGCGGAGAGGATGGAGGTTATAATGGTGGTGGAGGGAAAGACTGGGTTATGAAGGTGGATCTCTACAGAGGTTGGGGTGGTTATGATGGGAATAGGAGAAACTGAAGAATGGCCAATCCGATCTGCTATTTATGGAACTAGGTCTTTACATTAGAGACAATTCTAATTATTTAGGGTTTTTTTATATGCATGCTCATTTTTGATCCATGTCATCACTTTTGTCTTAAAAAACTTGGTGGGTTACTTGGTTGATGAAATCAAAAAAATAAATGTTATCAATTTGTTCTCTGTTAAAAAAACCCTAAGCCCAAAATACTATAAACTCTAAACCCAAAACCTTAAAACCTAAACCCTAACCCTAAAACCTAAACACAAAATCCTAAACCCTAAACCCCAAACCGAAAACACAAAACCCTAAACCCTAAACCCTAAACCCTAAACCCCAAACCCCAAACCCTAAACCTTAAACCCTAAACCCTAAACCCTAAAGTAACCCTAAACCCTAAACCCTAAAAAGCTAAAAATCTAAACCTAAATTAAATAAAACCTAAAATAAAAAAAAATAAAAATGATTTTCTTTTATTGAAAACTCTATAAGCTCTATGAAATAGAGTATCCTAAGAAAAACTATCATCGATTTGTAATCAAACTTACCTAAATTCTCTTTTCCATTATTCAAAATAAAATATTTATGTCCAAATACTTGAAAGTAATCAATCTTAGGGTTCTTTCAAAAAAATAATTCATAGGGTGTCTTCATCAAAATTGGTCTAAAATAGATCCTATTCATCACATAACATGCTGTATTTATTGCTTCTACCCAAAAAGTATTTTTCCAATTTCTACTCATCAAGCATAGATCTACTTAATTCAATTAATATTTTACTTTTTCTCTCTACTACTCCATTTTGTTGGGGAGTTCTAGGTGCAAAAATTTTGTCTAATCTATGTTCATCTCAATAATCCTTAAATATATATTTTCAAATTTTGCACCATCATCAGTTTGAACCTTATTAATCAAAAGGCCTTGTTCTCTTTCAATATATTTAGAAAACTTTCTAAACTCAACAAAAGCATCATCCTTGCAAGTTACAAACAAAACCCAAGTATATCTAGAGAAATCATCAATAATCACAAAACCATAATTTTTCCACTAGTGGTGCTAATTGGACCAAATAAATCCATGTTAATTTAGAGGTCTGTAAGTAGAAACAATATTTTACTTTTAAATGAGCTTCTAGAATGCTTACCATGAATACATAGTTTGAATGAAAATTTAATTTAGTAATCCAACTACTAAATCAAGTTTAGCAATTTTATTAAGATGTTAATATATAGTCTCCTATGCCATAACCATATATCATCATGAGTGCTTTTAAAATAAAGTAAATTCAAATTCACATCATGAAAGCTATCTAAATAAATGACATAAATATTTTTATGTCTTTGTCCTACTAACAAAATATTTTCAATATTTTTTATAATACAATATGATGCATGAAATACAACATTCATACCTATATCACATAATTAACTAATAAAAATTAAATTAAGTTTTAATCCTTCTACAAGAAAAACTTTATCTAAAGTGATAGAATTCTTACAAATATAACCAATACCAATGAGCTTTCCTTTTTCATTATCTCCATATGTAACAAATCCTCCATCACTTGATTCTAAAGTTGTGAATTTTATCTTTATCTCCCATATGTCTTGAACATCCACCAAGTACCACATGCCTTCTTTGATTTTGCTTTGAAGGCATTCCTACAAATAAAATCACATGTTAACTTTTGGAACCCAAACATGTTTGGGTCCACATTCTAAATTAAAAAATATATCTTGCATGGTTTGTGTAGTGCTTGTACCTTTTGGTACCGATACATAAGATGATTACTTAGTGTTTTATAATTTACTTGTAAAGCAATCAAATGAAATATTCCCTTTTGTATCATAATAGTTGCACCAAGCATTAATGTTTGCAAATGGCTTAGCACAATAATTATAAGATATATGAGTGGGATGTGTATGATGCAAACAATATTTATTAAATCTTTTACTTGACGAATCATTATAATGAACTTGTGATTTCAAACATAATTCTAATCTTGCTTTTAATAAGATATTCTCTTTCAAGTTTACATACAAGGAATAAATATTTTTACTTTTAAATTATCACATACATTTTTTTAAATCACAAAATGCATATCAAAATTTTTATTTTCATTTTCTAAGGTTTGTATTTTTTAAGCAATATTCATTACATAATTATTCATTTTACTATCATAAGATAGATATATCATTAAATTCTTGAGAATCTAAGTCGATTCTCCATTTTCCATAAGCATATAAAGCACTCTCATGATCATTTGACAATAATTGACAATTTTTTTCATACACTTAATTTTGATTCAACAAGTTTTGGAAATTTGTTTTATAATATACATTCTTCCTCAAGAAATTTTATGAAATATTTCATACACCATCCTTATGGTGTTATGTCATCACTATCATCAACTTGTAATATAATGACTTTTCCTTTTCCTTCTCTCTTTTAAGTTATCCTTTTATCCCTTTGAGCAATAACCTTCATGTGCTATCAAAGAACCCAAAATTTGATCAAGTGGATAAGTAGATAAATCCTTAGCTTCACTAATATTACTTTTTTCCCATTCTTTTGGAAGACATCTAAGAATCTTATAGACTAAGTCTTGATTCCTAAATGTTTTCCAAAGAATGCAATGGGTTAATTGTTTTCATAAATATTCTGTAGATACATATGAAATAACTCATATTCATGAACAAGTCTATTAATGTTAGCATCTCTAACTTCACTAGTTCCTTCATAAGTTATATTGAGTTTACCCCATATATTTTTTTTACTTAACATAGAAATTTTCATGTAATCATTAGGTAATAAAGCACAATGTAAAGTATTACAAGCCAAGCATTTAATTCATCAAGTTCTCATAAATCCATTCCTCAAAGGTTTTCTACTTTAATGCCATTTACTACTGGTGTATGATATTGATGTGTCAACATATACCACACGCATCTTGACCTCTTAAAAATGTACTAATTCTATTTTTCCAATAATGGAAATGGTATATCTAAAGTTGAGGTCTATGAGTGGATTGTCCCTCTCGTAGTGAACCCTTTTGGAAACCTTATGATAGAAAATACTACTCTTGGATATTAAGCCAATAAGAACTGAGCTCACGATACCAATTGTGAGTCCATAGCACCCAGAAATTAGTTGAGGCGTGAAAGGTACAAGGATTAAAATCTTATATTTTAAGTTTTAGTAGAAAAATTAATTTTTTTTATAATGACAAGATACAATTCTTAATGCGAAAAAAAAGTACTGATAAAGTAAAGAGATAATAGACACAATTTTTATGTGGTTCGGCCAAACCCCAAAACCGGCTCGTCCTAGCCACAGGAGGAATCCTAAATGCAAAATAGCTTACAAATAGTACTCTCCTAGGGTGAGTATAACCCCACAAGAATATGACCTCTCCTACAAAGGTGAGTACAATCAATATAAATTTTACATGAAAAGAAAAATACAAATAATAAATTTTGATAAAATAAATCTCTCACAAATATACCAAGCTATCCAATTCAAAAGTGATCTCACAACTTATAAATGATTACTTTACAACTTAAAATTTGGCAAGATAAAATGCTCACTTAATATTCATAATAAATAATAAAATAAATATCTTAAAGTGATCTTACTAAGATGTTTATGTTATTACAATTTGTAGACTAATATAAAAATGATTTCAAAATAAATTCATAATACTATGTTGCACAATAAAATAAATTTGCAAAGAATAATTTATTTTATTTTAACCAAAAGATGCTTTCAATTAATGGAAATGATCACAAAATACTTAAATAAAATTAGTATATGATATATCTAAGTAGGCTAGTAAGCTTTTAATTAAAAAGAGAGATCTAACAAGTAAGAAAATAATTTCAGCACAATAAATTAATTTAAAATGCTTAAAATAAACTTCTAAAATAGATTTAAGAATAAATAATCTTTCTAATAAGACTATTGAAGAAATATTTCAAGAAACCAAAAAAATTTGTAGGAACATAAAAATTTCAACAAGTTTAAATAAATCCTACAAACTATCACAAGAGTTTTTCACAAAAAAAATGATTAAAGAAACTTTGATGTGAAAAACTTAGACTTTGATATCGAAAGACTAATCCACCAAAAAGTATAAATTAGAAAGAATAAAAATATGGTGAAAATAGTATGCACTACTAAAAAGGGATTAAGATCAAGAAAACAAACTCAAGTAATTTGAGAAAGCTTGCTTAGTTGAAGATGTTGAAGCTTCCAAACCAAGGATTTGATCTTGCAATATTTGGAGAACACTTGGAAGGAAAATCTAGGAAATTTTCTCTCTTAGATTTGCTGGAGGGATTTTGAATTTGAATGATGAATGCTTTCTTGAAGAGAATGAGGGCTATTTATAAGCAAGAAGATCATTTTGAATTATTTCAAAAATATATTATTCTAACATCAATTTATCATGTAATAATTTCAATAAAAATATAATTTATTTTAAATAAATATTAAATTTAAACAACCAAATTCATTTATTCACATGGGAAAGTCAAAAATAATCAAATATGGCTCTTAGTATATTCAAAGCATAAAATGCAATCATTATTAAAATCATCTAATGTTTGAAAAGTCATATTAAATTCAATTTTAATCAAACATGGGTCATGTAACCTATCAAATTAAAGAAAAAAAATCCAAGGAATCCGTTGGAGATGAAATCAGATATAAATTCCTTGATTATAAGATGACTTTGGCTAAAATACCACATTCCACATATTTTTGTTAATTTTGAAATATGACATTCAAATATTATGATATAATTTATGTATAATCATACATATGTTAGTTATCATATAATCTTAAAATTAAATTAAAATTTTTAATTATATTAAATATATAAACTAATTACACTTAATAGTCATAATTTATTATCATTTATTATTTTGACAATTCAAATGCTATGTATGAAACATATAATTGAATGTTAATTAGATATTTATATAAATTAACCTCATTATCATTATTTAAAATAAAAATAATAATATGTTAACTTGTGAGCAAATTGATTCATGTCAATGAACTCATGAATTTTTAAGATAGTTATAAATGCATATAACCTAAAATATTGTATCTTTTGCTTCACATTATCCATTTTGATCAATCTTTCATTCTTCTATTCAATTTCCTCAAACATATTATGGGATGTATTGGATATGTAATTAGCAATTACTATATTTAAAACACATAAAAAATACATTAGAACATCCAAGAATTTTCTTGTTATCATCAAAGTTGATTAGATTGAACATGAGGCTCATTAAGCCAAGAGGAGGTGGCGGTTGTCGGAGTGGCGATGGGGGATCTGGAGGTGGTGGTGGATATGGAGGTGGTGGTGACGGTGGTGGTTATGGAGGCGGAGAAGCGATTGAGGTTACATTCTTTGTGGTGAGGAGAGATCACTACTAGAGGCGGGTTAGTTCGATTGGTGGAGAAAGAAGATCAATCCAATCTACTTATGGAATTGTATCTTTACGTAGAGGATTCAAGTTATATAGGGTTTTGATTTGCTTTATGTGCTCATTTTTTCTATCTATCATCATGTGTCTTAGAAAACTTAATGTGCTACTTGGTTAATGAAATATAAAAGAAGAAATATTGAATCTTAATTTGTTCTATGTTAAAAAAAAACTAATCCTAAATAAAATAAGAACATAAACTTAAAGTAAACCTTGAAATAAAAAAAAATTAAAACCTAAACCCTAAACTAAAAAAAAAACCTAACCCTAAAATAAACAAAATAAAATAAACATAAACTTGAATTAAAATAAATTAAACAAAAAATATAAAACCTAAATCTAAATGTAAATAAAATAAAATAAACTAAAAAAACCTAAATTTAAAATAAAAAAACCTAAAACTAAAATAAAAACCCTAAAACCTAAAACCTAAAATCAAAAAAAACTATATACATAAAAAAAAAATAAAATAACCTAGAATAAAATAAAATAAAAAATAAACTAAAACTAAACATAAACTAAATTTAAACCCAAAATAAAATAAGATAAAAAAACCTAAACAAAATAAATAAACCTAAAATAAATAAATTAAATAAAATAAAAAAATAAAAATAAAATAATAAATAAATAAATAAATAAACTAAACCTCTGGGTTTACTTAATTTAAAGAAAACCTTAAACAGAAACCCAACTGTAAACCTAAATCTTAAACCATAAACTCTAAACCCTAGGGTTTATAATTTAAAAAAATAAAAAAAATAAAAAATAAAAAAAAACCCTAAAATGAGAAACCCTACAAAACCCAAACCAAAACCCTAGAATGCTAAAACCTAAACATAAACTAAATAAGCCTAAAATAAAATAAATAAATAAAACATAAATAAAATAAAATAATAAAATAAATAAAATAAACCTAAACCTAAACTAACTAAAAATAAAAAAAAAATGAAAACTAAACTAAAATAACATAATAAACCATAAAATAAACTAAAAATAAAATAAATAAAAAAACCTAAAATAAAATTAAATGTAAAAATAAAATAAAATAAAATAAAATAAAAATATACCTAATAAAAAAAATAAATAATAAATAAATACAATAAACCCTAAACTTAAAAAAATTAAACAAACAAATAAAATAAAATATATAAACCTAAATAAAATAAACTAAACTAAAATAAATAATACCCAAACCAACAAAACAAAATAAACCCTAAATAAATAAAATAAACAAACTAAATAAACATAAGCCTAAAACTATAAAACCTTAAAATAAACCTAAAATAAAACCTAAACCTATAGAAAAAATAAATTAAAAAACCTAAAAACCTAAAATAAAAAAAATAAACTAACATAAAATAAAATAAAAAATAACTAACAAAATAAAATAAACCTAAACTTAAATAAATAAAATAAAATAAAATAAAATAAAAAAATAAACATAAACATAAAATAAACATAAAATAAACTAAAATAAAAAAATTAAACTAGATAAAATAAAATAAATAAATTAAATAAAATAAAAAAATAAAAATAAAAGAAAAAATAAAATAAAAATAAATAAAATAAAAAAAATAAACTAAATAAACTTAAACTTTGGGTTTACTTTTTTTTAATAAACCTAAACCTAAACCCAAGACCCTAAACCTTAAATCCTAAACCTAAATCCTTAAACCCTTACTAACCTACCCACTTAATCAGAATCTAAACCCTAAACCTAAACTGACCCTAAACTAAATAAACCCAACCCTGAGCCACTAAACCAACCCCACTAAATCAAATCTCCCTAACCCTATCACCCACTAAACCTCCTCCTAAACCCTAAACCTCACCACTCCTCAACTGACCTCCACTAAACTAACTCACCACCATCCCTCCTTCATAAATATAAACCATAGGCCACTAATTCTAAATCTAAAACTTAAACTAACCTAAACTTTAAAACTAAATAAAAATAAACCTAAAATAAACCTAATATAATAAAAACTAAACCTACTAAAATAAAACTTAAAATAATAATAAATAAACAAAATAAAAATAACTTAAACTATAAAATAAACTAAACTAGATAAAGAAAAAACTAAACATACTAAATAAATAAAATAAAATAAAATAAATTAAAATAAATAAACCTTAACTAATAAATAAAACCAAAACCTAAGAAATAAAAATAAAATGTAAACCTAAACTTAAAAATAAAAATCACCTAATAAAAAATAAATTAAAATAAAACTCAACTAAAATAAACTAAACCAAAAACTAAACTAAAATATATAACCAATAAAAATAAACCTAAAATAAATAAATTAAATAAAAAATAAAATAAACCTAAATAAAATAAATAAAAATAAATCAAACAAATAAAAAATAAATATACTAAACACTTTTACTTAATTTTTCTTTTAAAGCTAAACTCAAACCCTACAACCCTAAACCCTAAAAAAACTCTAAACCCTAAACTAAACCCTAATCCTACCCTAAACCTCCAACCCCAAACCTAAAAACCACTAAACCCTAAACCCTAAACTTAAACCCTAAATCCACCCAACTTAAACCAAAACCCACAAACAAAACAAACCCTAAACACTCAAACCACTCTAAACCCTAAACCCTAAAGTAAACCTAAACCATAAGAATGGCCAAAACCTTGACAACATGAACATTAGCATCAACTAGGCTTAGTTTAGATCTAGCAATGGAGGCGAATGTGATAGTGATGATTATCACAGTGGTACTGGGGATCTGGAGGTGTTGGTGGATATGGAGGTAGTGGTCAGAGTAGTGGTGGTTATGGAGGTGGGTGGAGTAATGAAGGTTACAACCGTGGGCGGGGAGGGAGAGATTGAAAAATGATAGTGGATCCTCATACTTGAGAGGGGTTGATTCTAATGAACTAGAATCTAAGGAACGATCTAATATCTTATGGAACTATGTCTTTATAGTAGAGATAGTTTAACTTATCTAGGGTTTTTGATTTGCTCTATGGGTGATCATTTTATCTCTATCATTGCTTGTGTCTTATAAAACATGGAATGCTACTTGGTTGATCAAATAAAAATAAAGAAATGTTGAATTTTCATTTATTCTCTATTAAAAAAACCTTAAACCCTAAACCCAAAATTCTAAACTAAAACTTAAACCCTAAACCTAAAACTTAAACCCTAAAACCCAAACACTAAATCATAAACCCTAAACCCCTAAACTTAAACTCTAAAAAAACCATAAACCCAAACACTACCTTAAAACCTTTAAACCCACAAACCCTAAACCCTAAACCCCAAAACTTAAACCTAAACCCCTAAACCTAACCTAAAATGTAAAACCCCAACTAACACTAAACCCCTAAATCTTGAATAAAGATGTCATTAGGAAGATAGAAGAATGACCTATAAACATAGTTATGGTAGCTAAAATGTCTTCAAGAGACTTTCCTTTGACTATTAGAGATTTGATTACCATAAACCCTAACCCTAAATCATATTATAATAACATATATTATAGTATAATGTTGCATCATATATTTGAGCATGTACTAATGTGTTTCGATGTTATAAGATGTTTTGAAATGTTATAGTATATTATGGTATTATGTATATTATATTAATTTAAATCATAAAATTTTGATTTAATAAATTAGATGATGAAATTTATTAAATTTGAATTGGGAATTAAGTTTTAGTATCAAAGATGTGCTATGCCACTTGTAGTCTAAAAAGTAATATTTTATGTTCAAAATAAATATTATATGTTGAAGCATAGTATAACATCATATATCATAATATATTGTTCTACATAATTTAAATTCTTTTAGTATTTTATAATCATGCAATTGAGCCTACATTAGCATTATTTATAAAAATGTTGATTTATATTTTAAAATGGTGGAATTTGGCCAAATTCGTAATAAGTAGAGCATGGCATCATAATATATTATTTCAATTTAAAATATGTAAGTGATACAACTAAAACATATATTTTTTATTGTTTAGACTAATTTTATGGTTTTTAATCATAAGAATTCCCTTATGATGTGATATATAATATAATATAATATAATATGTTATAGTGTATTATAAAATAGGATAAAAACATAGTGTAACATCATGCATTATAGCAGTATTGTCTATTAATACTTGTTGTTTAGCAAATTTTAGTTTGTTATAGTATGATGTAGTAGAGTTTGTGTTGGTATAATTCATAAAAATACTAATTTATAGGTTGAGATGATGGGATTTGGCCAAATTTAAGGTAAGCTTTAGGGAATATCATTGGGTGTGCTATGTGTGTTATTTAATCAAAAGAATGGAATTTTGCATCCAAAATAAATGTTCATTTTTCAACCAAATTTTATAATTTTTTGCTTAAAGTTTTTCATTTTAAGGTGTAATGTAAGATTATATATTATATGAAAGCATATTAAAATATAATGTACATAACAATATAAATTCACATATATATGAATGTGGTGGTGTGTTACTAAATGTTATTGTACATTTTAGTATGTTTTACTTTTGTTATAATACATTTGGTCAAAACTAATAAAAATGTTAATTTGAAGGTTGTGATGGAAGAATTTTGCCAAATTCACAGCGCACACCAAGAAGCAACACCAAAATTATGCTATTTTGGACCATTTCTAATAGAAAAAAAATAATTTCACATCCAAAATGAAATTATTCATATTTTGATAAAATTTTATTATTTGTTTCTTTTAAGTGATTTTAATGAGGTGTAATGTTAGACAATATATTATATTATAGCAAATTATAATATAACATCATATATTATAATATAATATAGTGTGTTAATTCATATTATAATATGTTTAACATGATATTGTATAGTTAGTTTGAGCTTGCACCATCACAAATCATAAAATGTTGATTATAATGTTAAGATGATGTAATATAAATGAATACCTTGTTAGACTTTTGGTTGAAGTATTAACGATTTCCATAAGAGAAAAAATAAGATTTGATTAGAATTCCATGTCAAGGACATGGAGGGAGATCCACTAGGGGATCACACATGCATTGGACATGACATATAGGGTCTATGTAGGGGCATAGAAGAAAATCTACTAGAGATATGGTTCGAATTTGATTTGATTATATGATTTCTAGAAAGAAGATCTGTCGGGGCTAAGAATCAATAATTAACCATGAGTTAAGATCAAATTAACTTTAATTAATTTTGTTTTAATTAATGTGGAGGCACATCTGCTAGAGATATGGGCTTGAGTTTGCCGAGGATCGGGTATATGAACCTTCCACAAGGGAAGCAGGTTTGGGCTACCTGTTGGGGATTGGGATTTGAGTTTGATTTCATAGATTTGTTTGGGGATGTATCCATTACGAATAAGAATTTGGTTGGATTTCTTTGATTTATACTCTACTGGGGGAGTTGGTTTAATTTGGCTCAAATAGGGAGGTTTATTTTGAATTTAATTTGTTTGCTTGACTTGTTTATACATGATTTTGTGCTCCACTAGGGAGAAGGGTGTGATTTAACTCTACTAAGGAAAATTAGATTGGGTTTAATTTAATCTAAGTTAATGTATGGACCCTACCGATGTGTGATGGAACCACTGAGAAGGGGCTATATTAGCCTTGACCTACCTCAGTTTACAAATCCAAAGGGATAGTCTAATGCAGGTAGAGCTAGAACCTAAGGATTCCTTTTTATGTGCATAGTTAGCTAGGGAAGAAGCAAACTTACATCATCTAAAGTGAGGAACAACAACTAGGGTGACTTGTTGGATGCACAACAAATCGAACCTAGGCGGATTAGTGAATGTCATTGGGGGACTTATGTCTACTCAAAAGTAGTCGATTAATTTTATCTTAATTTCACATGATTGATATGGTTTGTTTGGTTTAGTTTGATTTTGAATTAAAGGCAAATCTACTGGCGATGTGAGCTCAATCAAATTTGATAGATTTAATTTATGGACCATCTTCGGTGTGTTGGACCCGAGAAGAGGCTATATTAGACTTGTCCTATCTCATTTATAAATCCAAAAGGATAGTCTACTTGCTGGGGTAGAAACCTAAGGGGTTGCCTTTGTGTGCAATGGCTGCTAGGAAGAAGGCATAGTAGACTTACATCTTCTTAAGCAAGGAACAAGGGGTGACTTGTTGGTAGCAAAAATACGACTAAGGGAGACTATTAAGTGTCCCTAGGGACTTATATGAACTCAAGAGTAATCGGATTCCTATAGAGTTTTACTACCATAAAGATAGGATGTCTGCGGAAAAGGTACCATTAGGGTGTCCTCCTAATCCATAGTGAATATATACTTTGTTTATATGTTTGCATGGACCTATTGGTGTGTGAGGGACCACACTAAGAAGGCTATGTAAGCCTTGACCTATCTTTGATTCTTGGACTAAGGAATATCGCATCCAGACATTCAGCAAAGGGTGGTTACTAGGAAAGTGGAACTGTCCAATAACTGGTAGTGTCTAAATGGGGTCAGAAAAGACTTAATTCAAATATAGTGTCGACAGGGGAGGTGTTGCTAAGGGAGTTATCCTATGCCCTAGAAAAAAAAGCCTATAAGTGTATGATGGCTAACTCAAGGAGTAAGCATAGCAGACTTAGATTTTCCATGAGTGTTGTATCCAAAGATGCCAGAACCAACCAACCTAAAGTGTACCTATTAGCATGAGTGGGGTATTCATCAGCATAGTGAGAACCAACCAACCTAAGGTGTCCTTCGGTGTGCAATAATCAATCTAGAAAGAAAGGTGCAGGCTTACAATTTATAAACTGATCATGATAGTCATGGTGATGCTATCTCACCTAGAGTGACTACTAAGCAGGGAGCCCTGAGGAAGGATTTGACCCAAACTTAAAGCGGTCAGGAGTGAAGTGGTCCCTAGGGAACTTATCCTAAAACTCAAATATACTTAACCCAATTAGTGCATGAAGGCTAATCTAAGAAGAAAGAGTAGCATACTCACATCTTCTTAAATAAAGCCAATATGAGGTAGCTTATCAGCCATGTAGTAAGGCTTAGCCAACTAACAAGGCACTCATCAAGGCCAAGTAAGAATGGAAAGCATATCAGACTTACATCCTGTAAAATAAGAATACCACTAAGGTGACAAACAGGTAACGTCCGACCTAGAGCAACTATTGAGTGAGTGTTGTTGGGGGCATTGTCTCAACTTAGAGTAGCACGAGACAAGATATATTTGTTTATTTTTATGTTTTTGTGTAGTTTGTAATTATTTTGTGTCGATGAAGGATAGGACATCGCTCTAGTTCGTTACACTTACTCTAAGGACATCATGGCAAGTTCACAAACAAGAATACCTTCAATATTGAAGAGATTGAATTCAAAATGGAATTTTCATTGATGATAATTATTTTCAAACATGATTTATAATATTTTCTTCAGTAGGTCCTATTAATTGGAAGCATTGGGCGCTCTCCCTTATAATTAATAAGTGGATAAGATCCTCTTTGGTAGGCCTTCTCTATGGAAAAAGGGTCTTCCTAAGCGGATTCAAACTTGCCTCCCATTTTACGACAGGCAACAATCAGTCTCCTTAGAACTAAAATGGCTCTCCCCACTTGAAAACCTTTGGGATTAAACCACAAGCCCTAGGCCACAAACTAACTAAAAACTGGCTAACCCTAAACCTTAAACCTAAAATCTAAAACCACAAACTCTAAAGCTTAACCACTAAATCTTAAATGATAAACTCTATACCCAACCCTAACCATAAATCCTAAACCCTAAAACCTTAAATCCTAAAACTCTAAACCCTCAACACTAAACCTTAAAAACATAAAAACCTAAACCTAAATTAAATAAAACCTCAAAGTAAGATAATTGGAAAAACATAAACTTAAATAAAATAATAAAATGAAATAAAGTAAAATCCTAAACCTAAACCTTAAAATGAAAGAAAATAAAATGTAAAAATAAAATAAAATAAATAAAACCTAAACTAAACTAAAATAAAATAAACTTTAGAATAAAACCTAAATAAAATAAAACTAAATGTAAAATAAAATAAAATAAACCTAAAATAATAAAAAGAACTAAATAAATATCTAAACCTATAAAATAAACTAAAATAAATAAAATAAAATAAAATCTAAACCATAAACTAAAACCCTAAACTAAAATAAATATAAAATAAACAAAATAAAATAAACCTAAACCTAAAATAAAATAAACTAAACTAAAATAAATAAAACCTAAAACCAAAACCTAAATAAATAAAATAAATAAACTAAAATAAACCTAAACCTAAACTAAAAAATTAAAACTTAAAAATAAACCTATAATAAAAACCAAAAACCTAAACCTTTCAAAAATAAAATAAAAATCAAAACATAAACCTAAAAATAAAAAATAAAACATAAACCTAAAAAAGAAAATAAAAATAAAACTCAACTAAAAAAAAAATAAACCTAAAAATATTGTAAAATAAAAAATCTAAAAAATAAATAAACTAAAGAATAAAATAAAAAGTAAACCTAAATATAAATTAAAAATAAAGTAAATTAACATAAAAAAACATAATATACTAAATAAACCTAAACCTACCGGTTTACTTAATTTTTAAAAAAACCTTAAACCTGAAATCCTATACCCTAAACCCTAAATCCTAAACCTACACCCTAAACCCTAAATAACAAACCCTAACCCCAAACCCTAAACCCTCAACACAAAATCCTAAACCTAAAGGTAAAGTAACAAAATAAATTAAAAAATAAACCTAAACTATAAAACCTAATAAACCTAAACCTTAAGAATGGGCACAACCTTAATTATAAGAACATTACCATCAACCGGCCTCAGTCTTGATCTAGTTATGGAGGTGAAGGTGGAGGTGGTGATTACCACAGTGGTGGTGGGGAATCTGGAGGTGTTAGTGGATATGGAGGTGGTGGTCGGAGCAGTGGTGGTTATGGTGGCGGGAGGAGCGACGAAGGTTATAAGCGTGGTGGTGGCGGAGGGAGAGATCAGGGTTATGAAGGTGGATCTCTCTACTTGAGAGGTTGGGGAGGTTATGATGGGAAACAGAAACCAAGAATGGGATCCGATCTGCTTATGGAACTATGTCATTACATTAGTGACGGGTCTAATTATTTAGGGTTTTTTTTCTATATGCATGCTCATTTTTGATCCATGTCATTACTTTTATCTTAGAAAACTTAGTGGGTTACTTGGTTGATGAAATCAAAAATAAATAAATGTTTTATTTGAATTTGTTCTCTATTAAAAAAACCCTAAGCCTAAAATACTATAAACTCTAAACCCTAAACCTTAAAACCTAAACCCAAACCCTAAAACCTAAACACAAAATCTAAACCCTAAACCCCAAACCCTAAACACTAAACCCTAAACCCTAAACCCTAAACCCTAAACCCCAAACCTAAACCTTAAACCCTAAACCCTAAACCCTAAAGTAACCCTAAACCCTAAACCCTAAAAAGCTAAAAATCTAAACCTAAACTAAATAAAACCTAAAAAGAAAAAAAATAAAAAATGATTTTCTTTTATTGAAAACTCTATAAGCTCTATTAGAATGAGAGTATCCTCAGAAAAAACTACCATCTGATTTGTAATCAAACTTACCTAAATGCTCTTTTCCATTATTCAAAATAAAATATTTACATCCAAATACTTGAAAGTGTTCAATCTTAGGGTTCTTTCAAAAAAATAATTCATAGGGTGTCTTCTTCAAAATTGGTCTAAAATAGATCCTATTCATCACATAACATGTCGTATTTATTGCTAAAATATTTTTCCAATTTCTACTCATCAAGCATAGATCTACTTAATTCAATTAATATTTTACTTTTCTCTCTACTACTCCATTTTGTTGGGAGTTCTAGGTGCAAAAAATTTTGTCTAATCCTATGTTCATCTCAATAATCCTCAAATATATTATTTTCAAATTTTGCACCATCATCGCTTTGAACCTTATTAATCAAAAGGCCTTGTTCTCTTTTTCAATATATTTAGAAAACTTTCTAAACTCAACAAAAGCATCATCCTTGCAAGTTACAAACAAAACCCAAGTATATCTAGAGAAATCATCAATAATCACAAAACCATAATTTTTTCCACCTAAGCTAGTGGTGCTAATTGGACCAAATAAATCCATGTGCAATAATTCTAGAGGTCTAGAAGTAGAAACAATATTTTTACTTGTAAATAAGCTTCTAGAATGCTTTTCTTGAATACATGCATCCCAAACATAGCTTAAATGAAAATTTCATTTAGGCAATCCAACTACTAAATCAAGTTTAGAAATTTTATTGAGTGTGTGCATGTTTATATGACATAGTCTCCTTTGCCATAACCATATATCATCATGAGTGCTTTTAAAATAAAGTAAATTCAAATTCACATAATGAAAGCTATCTAAATAAATGACATAAATATTTTTATGTCTTTGTCCTACTAAAAAAATATTTTCAAGATTTTTTATAATATAATATGATGCATGAAATACTACATTCATACCTTTATCACATAATTGACTAATAAAAATTAAATTAAGTTTTAATCCTTCTACAAGAAAAACTTTATCTAAACTGATAGAATTCTTACAAATATAACCAATGCCAATGAGCTTTCCTTTTTCATTATCTCCATATGTAACAAATCCTCCATCACTTGATTCTAAAGTGGTGATTTTATCTTTATCTCCCGTCATATGTCTTGAACATCCACTGTCCAAGTACCACATGCCTTCTTTGATTTTTCTTTGAAGGCATTCCTACAAAATAAAATTACATGTTAACTTTTGGAACCCAAACATGTTTGGGTCCACATTCTAAATTTGAAGCAAGATATCTTGCCTGTGTGGTTTGTGTAGTGCTTGTACCTTTTGGTACCGATACATAAGATGATTGCTTAGTGTTTTATAATTTACTTGCAAAGCAATCAAATGAAATATTCCCTTTTGTATCATAATAGTTGCACCAAGCATTAGTGTTTGCAAATGGCTTAGCACAATAATTATATATATTTGAGTGGGATGTGTATGATGCAAACAATATTTATTAAATGTTTTACTTGATGAATCATTACAATGAACTTGTGATTTCAAACATAATTCTAATCTTGCTTTTAATAAGATATTCTCTCTTCCAAGTTTACATACAAGGAATAAATATTTTTACTTTTTAAATTATCACATACATTTTTTAAATCACAAAATGCATATCTAAATTTTTATTTTCATTTTCTAAGGTTTTGTATTTTTTAAAGTTTTTTTATATTAAATAACTAAATTATTAAAAGAATTATCTAATTCATCATAAGATATATCATTATGTACCTCCTGAGAATCTAAGTCAGATTCTCCATTTTCCATAAGACATATGTTGACCTCTTCGTCGGATGAGCAAGTACTTGATTCATTTGAATCTGGATTGGCCCATAAAGCCTTCTTCTTCTTCTTGTGGTACTTTTTCTCCTTCATATTTTTCTTCTATCCACATCAATCTCTTTCTTTTTTGATTCAACAAGTTTTGGACAATCACCTCTTATGTTTCTTGGCTTTTTTAATGGTAGCAAATGATCCCTTCACCTCCAAGAAATTTCTTAGTTTGAAATTTATAGTTTTTAGATTTCTTATACCTTTGAATCTTCTTCCTTAGCAAGTTCCCAAGCCTTTTGGATAGAATGACCACCTCATCTATCACCATCCGCTTATGGTGTTATGTTCATCACTATCATCAACTTGTAATATAATGACTTTTCCTTTCTCCTTCTCTCTTTTGGCTAAGTTATCCATCTTATCCCTTTGAGCAATAACATATTCATGTGCTATCAAAGAACCCAAAATTTGATCAAGTGGATAAGTAGATAAATCCATAGCTTCACTAATAGCTGTTACTTTAGCTTCCCATTATTTTGGAAGACATCTAAGAATCTTATAGACTAAGTCTTGATTCCTAAATATTTTTCCAAAAGAATGCAATGGGTTAATTATTTTCATGAATCTAGTATACATATCAGAAATAGATTCAGAAGGAGACATATGAAATAACTCATATTCATGAACAAGTCTATTAATGTTAGCATCTCTAACTTCACTAGTTCCTTCATAAGTTATATTGAGTTTACCCCATATTTCTTTTATTGTACTTAACATAGAAATTTTCATGTAATCATTAGGTAATAAAGCACAATGTAAAAGCCATATCATTTAATTCATCAAGTTCTCTTTCAGCTACAATCCATTCCTCAAAAGTTTTTCTACTTTAATGCCATTTAATTCTACTGTGGGTGTATGATATTGATGTGTTAACATATACCACATGCTTGCATCTTGACCTCTTAAAAATGTACTAATTCTATTTTTCCAATAATTAAATGGTACACTATCTAAAAGTTGAGGTCTATGAGTGGATTGTCCCTCTCATAGTCAAACCTTTGGAAACTTTTATGCGATGAAAATATCTACTCTTGGATATTAAGCCAATGAAAGAGCCTAGGCTCTGATACCAATTATGAGTCACTATAGCACCCAAGAGGGGATGGGGGGGGTTTGAATTGGGCGATATGAAAAATTTTAAAAGTTAAATCTTATATTTTAAGTTTTAGTAGAAAATTAAATTTTGCTTTTATAATGACAAGATACAATTCTTAATGCAGCAAAAATAAAAGTATAGTAAAGTAATGAGAGACAATTGGCACACAATTTTTTATGTGGTTTGACCCAAAGCCGACCTACGTCCGACTAGCCAACAGGAATCCACAAATGCAAAATAAAATACAAATAGTACTCTCCTATAATGGGAGTATAACCCCACATAATATGACCTCTCCTACAAAGGGTCCAGTACAACCCCAATATAAATTTTACAGTATGAAAAGAAGAATACAAAATAATAAATTTTGATAAAATAAATCTCTCACTAATATACCAAACTATCCAATTCAAAAAGTGATCTCAGAACTTATAAATGATTATTGTACAACTTAAAAATTTGGCAAGATAAAATGCTCACTTAATATTGAAAAGAAATAATAAAATAAATATCTTAAAGTGATCTTACTAAGATGTTTATGTTATTACAATTTGTAGACTAATATAATATAAAAATGATTTCAAAATAAATTCATAATATTTTGTTTAATAAAATAAATTTCAGCAAAGAATAATTTATTTTATTTTTAAAAAAGATGCTTTCAATTAATGGAAATGATCACAAAATAAATAAATAAAATTAGTATATTATAGATCTAAGTAGGATAGTAAGCTTTTAATTGAAAAGAGAGATCTAACAAGTATGAAAATAATTTCAGCACAATAAATTAATTTAAAATGCTTAAAATAAACTTCTAAAATAGATTTAAGAATAAATAATCTTTCTAATAAGACCATTCAAGAAATATTTTAAGAAACCAAAAAAATATGTAGGAACATACAAATTTCAACAAGTTTAAATAAATCCTTAAAACTATCACAAGAGTTTTTCACAAAAAAAATGTTTGAAGAAACTTTGATGTGAAAAACTTAGACTGTGATATCCAAAGACTAATCCACCAAAAAGTATAAATTGCAAAGAATAAATATATGGTGAAAATAGTATGCACTACTAAAAAGGGATTAAGGTCAAGAAAACAAACTCAAGTAATTTGAGAAAGCTTGCTTAATTGAAGATGTTGAAGCTTCCAAACCAAGGATTTGATCTTGCAATATTTGGAGAACACTTGGAAGGAAAATCTAGGAAATTTTCTCTCTTAGATTTGCTGGAGGGATTTTGAATTTGAATGAAGAATGCTTTCTTGAAGAGAATGAGGGCTATTTATAAGCAAGAAGATCATTTTGAATTATTTCAAAAAATATATTATTCTAACATCAATTTATCATGTAATAAATTAATATTCAATAAAAATATAATTTATTTTAAATAAATATTAAATTTAAACAACCAAAATTCATATTCACATGGGAAAGTCAAAATAATCAAATATGGCTCTTAGTATATTCAAAGCATATAAAATGCAATCATTATTAAAATCATCTAATGTTTGAAAAGTCATATTAAATTCAATTTTAATCAAACATGGGTCATGTATCCTATCAAATTAAAGAAAAAAAAATCCAAGAAATCCATTGGAGATGAAATCAGATATAAATTCATTGATTATAAGATGACTTTGGCTAAAATACCACATTTCACATATTTTTGTTAATTTTGAAATATGACATTCAAATATTATGATATAATTTAATCATACATATGTTAGTTATCATATAATATTAAAATTAAATTAAATTTTTTAATTATATTAAATATATAAACTAATTACTCTTAATAGTCATAATTTATTATCATTTATTATTTTGACAATTCAAATTCTATGTATGAAACATATAATTGAATGTTAATTAGATGATTTATATAAATTAACCTTGTTATCATTATTTAAAATAAATAATAATATATGTTAACTTGTGAGAAAATTTATTCATGTCAATGAACTCATATAAATTTTTAAGATAGTTATAAATGCATATAACCTAAAATATTGTATCTTTTGCTTCACATTATCCATTTTGATCAATCTCTTTCATTCTTATTCTTGCAATTTCATTAAACATATTAAAGAATGTGGATATATGTATAGTAATATATTTAAAACACATAAAACATACATTAGAACATCCAAGCATTTGCTTGTTATCATCAAAGTTGATTAGATTGAACATGAGGCTCATTAAGCCAATGGGTTATGAGTGGCGTGGGGATCTGAGGTCTTTGGTGAATGGAGGGAGGTGGTGGCGAGTGGTTATGGAGGAGAAGCGATTGAGGTTCTGTGGCGAGAGGAGAGATGGGATATGATGGTGGATCACGCTACTCGAGGGTAGTTCTAATTGAAAAAAGAAGTCAATCAATCACTACTTATGGAATTGTATCTTTACTGGTAGAGGATTCAACTTATATAGGGTTTTGATTTGCTCTACTCATTTTTTTATCTATGTCATCACGTGTGTCTTAGAAAACTTAATGTGCTACTTGGTTAATGAAATCAAAAGAAGAAATATTGAATCTAATTTGTTCTCTGTAAACCTAAATAAAATAAAACCTAAACCTAAAATAAACCTAAAAAATAAAAAAATTAAAACCTAAACCCTAAACTAAAAAAAAACCTAAACCTAAAATAAACAAAATAAAATAAACATAAACTTAAATTAAAATAAATTAAACAAAATAAATAAAACCTAAATCTAAACCAAAACTACAAAATAAAATAAAATAAAAAAAAACCTAAACTTAAACTAAAAAAAAAAACCTAAAAAAAACCTAAAATAAAAATAAACCTAAACCTAAAAAAATAAAGAAAAACTTAAACATATACCTAAAATAAAAAATAAAACCTTAACCTAAAGAATAAAATAAAAAAATAAACTAAAACTAAACATAAACTAAATAAATAAACTCAATTAAATAAAAAATAAAAATAAAAAATAAAATAAAATAAATAAATACTAAATAAATAAACAAATCTGGGTTTACTTAATTTAAAACAAAATCCTTAAACAAGTAAACCCTAAACTATAAACCTTAAATCTTAAACCATAAACCCTAAACCCTAAACCTTACGAGTTTACTTAATTTAAAAAATATAAAAATAAAAAAAATAAGAAATAAAAACCCCAAACCTTAAATCTAAAATGAACCATAACCCTAAACCCAAAACCATAACCCAACCCTAGAATGCTAAAACCTAAACTAAACTAAATTAAGCCTAAATAAAATAATAAATAAAACATAAAATAAATAATAAAATAAATAAAAAACCTAAACCTAAACCTAAAAGAAAATAGAAACAAAAATGAAAACTAAATTAAAATAACATAATAAAATAAAATAAACTAAAAATAAAATAAATAAAAAATAGAAAACCTAAATAAAATAAAACTAAATGTAAAATAAAATAAAATAAACCTAAAATAAAATAAAATAATAACTACATAAAAACCTATACCAAAAAAATAAACCTAAAAATTAATTAAAAATACAACTTAAACCCTAAACTTAAAAAAATTAAACCTAAAATAAACAAAATATAATAAATATAAACCTACATAAAATAAACTAAACTAAAATAAATAATACCCAAATCTAAACCAAAATAAATAAAACTAAATCCTAAACTAAATAAAATAAAACAAACTAAAAATAAACATAAGCCTAAACTATACAAAAACCTTAAAATAAACCTAAAATAAAAACCTAAAACCTAAACCTAGAAAAATAAATTAAAAACCTAAACCGAAACAAAAAAATAAAAAATAAAACCTAAACTTAAAAATAAAATAAAATTAAAACTAACAAAAAAATAAACACAACCCTAAACCTAAACCTAAATAATAAACTAAAATAAAAATAAAACTAAACTACAAATAAACATAAACCTAAACCTAAACCTAAAAAATAAACTAAAATAAAAATTAAACTTAGATAAATAAACTTAAAATAAATAAACTAAACTAAATAAAAATAAAAAATTAAACCTAAATAAAAAGGAAAAAATAAAATAAACTAAAATAAATAAAAAATAAACTAAATAAACTTAAACTTATCGGTTTACTTAATTTCCTTTTTGAAATAAAACCCTAAACCCTAAACTGAGCCAGGTAAAACCCAACCAAATCCTAACTAGGCAACTTTACCCTAAACTAATCTAAACCCTCTACTAAACAAACCTCCTTATACCCAAATCCATAAATTCCCCTAAACCCACCACACCTCCTACCCTATACCTACTAGGCCACTCAAACCCTCACCCCACAAACTAAAGCTCTACCCAATACCCACCCTAAACCCTAACTTAAAACAGGAAACCATAAACTGACCATCTAAATCTAAACCTAAACTTAAACCTACTTTAAAACTAAATAAAATCCTAAAATAAATGTAAATATATAATAAAAACTAAAAACAATAATAATTAAATAAATAATAAATATAAATAAAATAAATAAAACATAAACATGTAAAAAATAATAAATAAAATAAAATTAAAATAAATACTAACTAAACCAAACTAATAACCTAAACCTAAATAAAAAAAAAATAAAACTTAAAAATAAAATAAACCTAAAACTAAAATAAATAAAATACTCAACTAAAATACCTAAACCAAAAAACAAGATAAATAACCTAACTAAAATATAAACCCAAATAAAATAAACTAAATAAATAAAAATAAACCTAAATAAATAAAAAAATAAAATAAACTCAAATATAAAAATAAACTAAATAAACCTTAACTGGGTTTGCTTAATTTTTCATTTTAAAACCTAAACTCTAAACCTAAACCCAAACCCTAAAACAAAACTCTAAAAAAATGTTAAACCCTAAACCCTAAACCCTAAAATTAAACCCTAAACCCACCCTCCAATCAAAACACTAAACCTCCACAAAACCTAAATCCTAAACCCTAAACACCACCCTAAACCCTAAACCCTAAACCCTAAAACCTACAACCCTAAACCCTCCAAAACTCTAAGCTAACCCCAAACTAAGTAAACCTACAGAAGAATGGCCTTTGACAACATGAACATCAACTCAACTAGCTTAGTTTAGATCTTGTAATTGAATGTAGTGAGATTGATTAGTGATGCTGGGGATCTGGGTGTTGGTGGATATGGTGGTAGTGGTGGTTATGGAGGTGGGTATGAAGGTTACAACTGGTGGGAGAGATTGAAGAAATGATAGTGGATCCTCACACTTGAGGGGGTCATTAATGGGAACTAGAGATACTAAGGAACAATCGATCTAATATGTTGCTTATGGGCTTCTTTATAGTAGAGACAGTTCAACTTATCTAGGGTTTTGATTTGCTTTATAGGTGATCATTTTTTATCTCTATCATTTTGTATCTTAAGATGGGATACTTGGTTGATCAAATAAAAATGAAGAAATGTTGAATTTTCATTTATTCTCTATTAAAAAAACCTAAACCCTAAAAAAATTCTAAACTAAAACTTAAACCCTAAATAAACTTAAAAAAAAAAACACTAAAACCATAAACCTAAACCCTAAACTTGAAACCCTAAACACAAACCCTATAAACCCATAAACCCTAAACCTTCCTTACCTTAAACCCTAAACTAAACCCCCTAAACACATAAACCCTAAACCATAAAACCTAAACCTGTAAACCTAAACAAACATTAAACCCTAAACCATAAACATTAACACAAAACCTAAACTATAAACTCTAAACTAACCCTAAATATTTAATAAAGATGCCATTAGGATTAGATCTGAAGAATGACTTATTGCTAACAGTTATGGTAGCTAAAATGTCTTCAAGAGACTTTCCTTGACTATTAGAGATTTGAATGTAAACCCTAACACTAAATCATATTATAATAACATATATTATAGTATAATGTTGCATCATATATTTGAGCATGTACTAATGTGTCTTCAGATGTTATAAGATGTTTTGAAATGTTATAGTATATTATGGTATTATGCCCTATAGTCTATATTAATTTAAATCATAAAAATTTTGATTTAATAAATTAAATGATGAAATTTATTAAATTTGAAGTGGGAATTAGGTTTTAGTACCAAAGGTGTGCTATGCCACTTGTAGTCTAAAAAGTAAGATTTTATGTTCAAAATAAATGTTATATGTTGTAGCATAGTGTAACATCATATATCATAATATATTGTTCTACATAATTTAAATTCTTTAGTATTTTATAATCATGCGATCCACACTAGCATTATTTATAAAAATGTTGATTTATACTTTAAAATGGTGGAATTTGGCAAAATTCATAATAAGTAGAGCATGGCATCATAATATATTATTTCAATTTAAAATATGTAAGTGATACACCTAAAACATATAGTTTTTTATTGTTTAGACTAATTTTATGATTTTTAATCATAAGAATTCCCTTATGATGTGATATGCAATATAATATAATATAATATGGTATATTGTATAATATAGGATGCCAAAACATAGTGTAGCATCATGCATTATAGCATTATTGTCTAATACTTGTTGTTTAGGAAATTTTAGTTTGTTATAGTATGATGTAGTAGAGTTTGTGTTGTTTTAATTCATAAATACTAATTTATAGGTTGAGATGATTGGGATTTGGCCAAATGTAAGCTTTAGTGAATATCATTGGGGTGTGCTATGGTGTGTTATTTAATCAAAAGAATGAATTTTGCATCCAAAATAAATGTTCATTTTTCAAACCAAATTTTATAATTTTTGCTTAAAAGTTATTCATTTTAAGGTTTAATGTAAGATAATATATTATATGAAAGCATATTATATATAATGTACATAACAATATAACTTCACATATATATGAATGTGGTGGTGTGTTACTAAATGTTATTGTACATTTTAGTATATTTTTCTTTTGTTATAATACATAGGGTCAAAACTAATAAAAATGTTAATTTGAAGGTTGTGATGGAAGAATTTTGCCAAATTCACAGCACACACCAAGAAGCAACACCAAAATCATTCTATTTTGGACATTTCTAATAGAAAATAAAAATTTTTACATCCAAAATGAACATTATTCATATTTTGATAAAATTTTGTTATTTGTTCCTTTTAAGTGATTTTAATGAGGTGTAATGTTAGATGATATATTATGTTATAGCAAATTATAATATAACATCATATATTATAATATAATATAGTGTGTTAATTAACACTATAATATGTTTAGCATGATATTCTATGGTTAGTTTGAGCTTGCACCATCACAAATCATAAAATGTTGATTACAATGTTAAGATGATGTAATAAAATTGAATACCGTATTAGACTTTTGGTTGAAGTATTAATGGTTTTCATAAGAGAATAAATAAGATTTGATGAGAATTCAATGTCAAGGACATGGAGGGAGATCCGCTAGGGATCACACATGCATTGGACATGACATATGAGGGTCTGTCAAGATAGAAGAAAATCTAGATATGGTTTGAATTTGATTATATGATTTCTAGAAAGAAGATCCGGGGATAAGAATCTATAATTAACCATGAGTTAAGATCAAATTGACTTTAATTGTTTTATTAATGTGGAGGCACATTTGCTAGAGATATGGCCTTGAGTTCGTTGATGATCGGGTATATGAACCTTCCACTAGGGAAGCAGGTTCGGGCTACCTGTTGGGGATTGGGATTTGAGTTTGATTTCATAGATTTGTTTGGGGATGTATCCACTGTGAATAAGAATTTGGTTGGATTTCTTTGATTTAGACTCTACTGGGGGAGTTGGTTTAATTTGGCTCCAATAGGGAGGTTTATTTTGAATTTGATTTGTTTGCTTGACTTGTTTATATATGATTTGGGGCTCCACTAGGGAGAAGGGTGATTTAACTCTACTAGGGAAAATTAGATCATGTTTAATTTAATCTGAGTTAATGTATGGACCCTATCGGTGTGTGATGGAACCACTCAGAAGGGGCTATATTAGCCTTGACCTACCTCAAGTTTACAAATCCAAAGGGATAGTCTACCTAATGCAAGGTAGTGCTAGCCAACCGGGGGATTCTTTTGTGTGCAACAAAAGGGGAAGAAGGCGTAGCAGACTTACATCATCTAAAGTGAGGAACAACCACTAGGGTGACTTGTTGGATGCACAATAAATCGAACGGGGCTACTATTTAGTGAATGTCATTGGGGACTTATGTCTACTCAAAAGTAGTCAGGATTAATTTTATCTTAATTTCACATGATATGATATGGTTTGTTTGTTTTAGTTTGATTTTGAATTGAAGGCATATCTATTGGTGATGTGAGCTCAATAAAATTTGATAGATTTAATTTATGGACCATCTCGATGTGAGTTGGACCCACTGAGAAGAGGCTATATCAGACTTGTCCTATCTCAGATTTATAAATCCAAAAGGATAGTCTACTTGTTATGGGGTAGGGCTAACCAACCTAAGGGGTTGCCTTTCAGTGTGCAATGGCTGTGCTAGGAAGAAGGCATAGTAGACTTACATCTTCTTAAGCAAGGAACAACCGCTAGGGTGACTTGTTGGTAGCATGACAAATAGAACCCGATTAAGGGGAGACTACAGAGTGAATGTCCCTAGGGACTTATATGAACTCAAGAGTAATCAAGCAATTCCTATAGGGAGTTTTGCAGACACTACCCTAAAGATAGGATGTCTGCTTGGGAAAAGGTACCACTAGGGGTGTCCTCCTAATCCATAGGTGAATATATACTTTATTTATATGTTTGCATGGACCCTATTTGTGTGGGACCACACAAAGAAGGGGCTATGTACCTATCTCAAAATCGGGACTAAGGAAAAATCACATCCTCAAGCAACCAAAGGGGTGGTTACTAGAAAGTGGAACTGTCTGCAAAAGACAAAAATACAGTTCAATAGGGAGGTGTTGCTAAGGGAGATATCCTAAGCCCTACAAAAAAAAGCCTATAAGAGTATGATGGCTAACTCAAGGAGAAAGCATAGCAGACTTAGATCTGCCATGAGTGTTGTATCCTAAGATGCGAGAACCAACCAACCTAAGGTGTACCTATTAGCATGAGTGGGGTATTCTAAGAACCAACCAACAGGTTGGCAGTAATAATCAATCTAGAAAGAAAGGTGTAGGCTTACAATTTCCGATCATCAAGATAGTCTATCATCGGTGAGACAGATGCTATCTGACCTAGAGTGACTACTAAGCGGGGAGCCCCGAGGAAGGATTTGACCTAAACTTGAAGCAGTCAGGAGAGAAGGAGTCCCTAGGGGACTTATCCTAAAACTCAAATATACTTAACCCAATTAGTGCATGAAGGCTAATCTAAGAAGAAAGAGTAGCATACTCACACCTTCTTAAATAAAGCCAATATGAGGTACCAAGAAGGCCTACCAAACTAACAAGGCACTCATCGATGTAATGGCCAAGTAAGGATGGAAAGCATATCGACTTACATCCTCTAAAATAAGAATACCAAGGTGACAAACAACTAAAGACGCCACCACTAGAGCAACTATTGAGTGAGTGTTGTTGGGGGCATTATCTCAACTTAGAGTAGCTCGAGATAAAAGATGTGTTTATTTTTTATGTTTGTGTGTATTTTGTAATTATTTTGTGTCGATGAAGGGTAGGACATCGCTCGAGTTCATTACACTTACTCTAAGGACATCATGGCAGGTTCGCAAACAAGAATACTTTCACCATTGAAGAAATTGAATTTGAAATGGAATTTTCATTGATGATAATTATTTTCAAATATGATTTATAATATTTTGTTAAGTAGATCCTATTAATTGGAAGCATGCCTTTATAATTAATAAGCTGATAAGATCCTCTTTGGTAGTCCATCTCTATGGAAAAAGGGTATTCCTAAGTGGGTTCAAACTTGCCTCCCATTTTATGATGGGCAATAATTAGTCTCCTTAGAACTAAAATAAGCTCTCCTACTTGAAAACCTTTAGGACTAAACCCTAAACCCTAAACAAACCCTAAACCCTAAGCTAACCCTAAATCTTAAACCTTAAAATCTAAAAACCCTAAACTCTAAAGCTTAACCACTAAATCTTAAATGATAAACTCCATACCCTAAACTTTAACCATAAACCCTAAACCATAAAACCTTAAATCCTAAAACTCAAAACCCTCAACCCTAAACCTTAAAAACATAAAACCTAAACCTAAACTAAATAAAACCTAAAAATAAGAGAATTAAAAAAACCTAAACCTAAATAAAATAATAAAGTGAAATAAAGTGAAAACTTGAACCTAAACCTTAAAATGAAAGAACATAAAAATGTAAAAAAATAAAATAAATTAAATAAAAACCTAAACTAAACCAAAAAATAAAATAAACTTTAGAATAAAACCTAAATAAAATAAAACTAAATGTAAAATAAAATAAAATAAATCTAAAATAAAATAAAAAGAACTAAATAAATATCTAAACCTATAAAATAAACCTAAAAATAAAAAAAAATAAAATCAAAACCATAAACTAAAAAAACCCTATTAAAAATAAATATAAAATAAACAAAATAAAATAAACCTAAACCTAAAATAAAATAAACTAAACTAAAATAAATAAAACCTAAACCAAAACCTAAATAAAATAAAATAAAATAAACTAAAAATAAACCTAAACCTAAACTAAAAATTAAAACTTAAAAATAAACCTATAATAAAAACTAAAAACCTAAACCTTTCAAAAATAAAATAAAAATATAAATATAAACCTAAAAATAAAAAATAAAACATAAACCTAAAAAAGAAAATAAAAATAAAACTCAACTAAAAAATAATCCTAAATCTAAAAAATATACTAAAATAAAAAATCTAAAATAAATAAACTAAACTCAATAAAAATAAAAAGTAAACCTAAATATAAATTAAAAATAAAGTAAACTAACATAAAAAACATAATATACTAAATAAACCTAAACCTACTGGTTTACTTAATTTTAAAAAAAAAACCTTAAACCCTAAATCCTAAACCCTAAACCTTAAATCCTAAACCTACACCCTAAACCATAAACAACAAACCCTAAACCCTAAACACAAAATCCTAAACCTAAAGCTAAAGTAATAAAATAAATTAAAAAATAAACCTAAACCTTAAAACCTAATAAACCTAAACCCTAAGAATGGGCACAACCTTAATGGTAATCATCACCATCAACCAGATCTAAGAGGTGAAGGCGAGGCATGATTACGGGTGGTGGGGAATCTGGAGGTGTTAGTGGATATGGAGGTGGTGGTCGGAGCAGTGGTGGTTATGGAGGCAGGAGGAGCGATGGAGGTTATAAGCGTGGTGGTGGCGGAGGGAGAGATCAAAGTTATGAAGGTGGATCTCTCTACTTGAGAGGTTGGGGAGGTTATGATGGGAACAGGAGAAACTGAAGAATGGCCGATCCGATCTACTGCTTATGGAACTATGTCTTTACATTAGAGATGAGTCTAATTATTTAGGGTTTTTTTTGCTATATGCATGCTCATTTTTGATCCATGTCATCACTTTTGTCTTAGAAACTTGGTGGTTACTAGGTTGATGAAATCAAAAAATAAATGTTTTATCTGAATTTGTTCTCTGTTAAAAAAAACCATAAGCCCAAAATACTATAAACTCTAAACCCTAAACCTTAAAACCTAAACCCAAACCCTAAAACCTAAACACAAAATCCTAAACCCTAAACCCCAAACCCTAAACACTAAACCCTAAACCCTAAACCCTAAACCCTAAATCCCAAACCATAAACTTTAAACCCTAAACCCTAAAATTTAAAAAATCTAAACCTAAACTAAATAAAACCTAAACATAAAAAAATAAAAAAATGATTTTCTTTATTGAAAACTCTATAAGCTCTATTAGAAAGAGAGTATCCTAAGAAAAAACTATCATCTGATTTGTAATCAAACTTACTTAAATGCTCTTTTCCATTATTCAAAATAAAATATTTATGTCCAAATACTTGAAAGTGTTCAATCTTAGGGTTCTTTCAAAAAAATAATTCATTGGTTGTCTTCTTCAAAATTGGTCTAAAATAGATCCTATTCATCACATAACATGCAATATTTATTGCTTCTGCCCAAAAAATATTTTTGCAATTTCTACTCATCAAGCATAGATCTACTTAATTCAATTAATATTCTTTTTTTCTCTCTACTACTCCATTTTGTTGGGGAGTTCTAGGTGCAAAAATTTTTTGTCTAATCTCATGTTCATCTCAATAATCCTCAAATATATTATTTTCAAATTTTCCACCATAATCAGTTTGAACCTTATTAATCAAAAGGCCTTGTTCTCTTTCAATATATTTAGAAAACTTTCTAAACTCAATAAAGAATCATCCTTGCAAGTTACAAATAAAACCCAAGTATATCTAGATAAATCATCAATAATCACAAAACCATAATTTTTTTCACCTAAGCTAGCGGTGCTAAATGGACCAAATAAATCCATGTGCAACAATTCTAGAGGTCTAGAAGTAGAAAAAATATTTTTACTTGTAAATGAGCTTCTAAAATGCTTTCCATGAATACATGCATCCCAAACATAGCTTAAATGAAAATTTAATTTAGGCAACCCAACTACTAAATCAAGTTTAGAAATTTTATTGAGTGTGTGCATGTTTATATGACATAGTCTCCTTTACCATAACCATATATCATCATGAGTGCTTTTAAAATAAAGTAAATTCAAATTCACATAATGAAAGCTATCAAAATAAATGACAAAAATATTTTTATGTCTTTGTCCTACAAACAAAACATTTTCAATATTTTTATAATACAATATGATGCATGAAATACTACAACCATACCTTTATCACATAATTGACTAATAGAAATTAAATTTTGTTTTAATCCTTGTACAAGAAAAACTTTATCTAAAGTGATAGAATTCTTACAAATATAACCAATGCCAATGAGCTTTCCTTTTTCATTATCTCCATATGTAACAAATCCTCCATCACTTGATTCTAAAGTTGTGAATTTATCTTTATGTCTCCCATCATATGTCTTGAACATCCACTATCCAAGTACCACATGCCTTCTTTGATTTTGCTTTGAAGGCATTCCTACAAAATAAAATCACATGTTAACTTTTGGAACCCAAACATGTTTGGGTCCACATTCTAAATTCGAAGCAAGATACCTTGCATGTGTGGATTGTGTAGTGCTTGTACCTTTTGGTACCGATACATAAGATGATTGCTTAGTGTTTTATAATTTACTTGCAAAGTAATCAAATGAAATATTCCCTTTTGTATCATTATAGTTGCAACAAACATTAGTGTTTGTGAATAGCTTAGCACAATAATTATAAGATATATTAGTGGGATGTGTATGATGCAAATAATATTTATAAAATGTATTACTTGATGAAGCATTATAATGAACTTGTGATTTCAAACATAATTCTAAACTTGCTTTTAATAAGATATTCTCCCTTTCAAGTTTACATACAAGGAATAAATATTTTTACTTTTTAAATTATCACATACATTTTTTAAATCACAAAAATGCATATCTAAATTTTTATTTTCATTTTCTATGGTTTTGTATTTTTTTTAAGTTTTTTATATTAAATAACTAAATTATAAAAAGAATTATTTAATTCATCATAAGATATATCATTACCTCTTGAGAATCTAAGTCGATTCTCCATTTGCCATAAGATATACATATGTTGACCTGGATGAGCAAGTACTTGATTCATTTGAACTGGATTGGCCCATAAAGCCTTCTTCTTCTTCTTGTGGTACTTTTTCTCCTACATATTTTTTCTTCTATCCACATCAATCTCTTTCTTCTTTGATTCAACAAGTTTTGGACAATCTCCTCTTATGTTTCTTTGCTTTTACAATGGTAGCAAATGATCCCTTCATCTCAAAGAAATTTTTTAGTTTGAAATTTATAGTTTTTAGATTTTTTATACCTTTGAATCTTCTTCCTTAGCAAGTTCCCAAGCCTTTTGGATAGAATGAACACCTCATCACTATCACCATAAGCTTAAGGTGTTATGTTCATCACATTAACTTGTAATATAATGACTTTTCCTCTCTCCTTCTCTCTTTTGGCTAAGTTATCCATCTTATCCCTTTGAGCAATAACCTATTCATGTGCTATCAAAGAACCCAAAATTTGATCAAGTGGATAAGTAGATAAATCCTTAGCTTCACTAATACATATTTTATTTCCCATTCTTTTGGAAGACATCTAAGAATTTATAGACCAAGTCCTAATTCCTAAATGTTTTTCCAAAAGAATGTAATGGGTTAATTATTTTCATGAATCCAGTATACATATCAGACATAGATTTAGAAAGAGACATATGAAATAACTCATTTCATGAACAAGTCTATTAAATTCTAACTTCACTAGTTCCTTCATAAGTTATATTGAGTTTACCCCATATTTCTTTTGTTGTACTTAACAGAAAAATTTCATGTAATCATTAGGTAATAAAGCACAATGTAAAGTATTACAAGCCATAGCATTTAATTCATCAAGTTCTCTTTCAGCTACAATGTAGACTAATATAAAAATGATTTCAAAATAAACTCATAATATTTTGTTGCAACAATAAAATAAATTTAAGCAAAGAATAATTTATTTTATTTTAAAAAAAAGATGCTTTCAATTAATGGAAATGATCAAAAATAATTAAATAAAATTAGTATATGGTAGATCTAAGTAAATAGTCACTTTTAATTAAAAGAGAAATCTAACAAGTATGAAAATAATTTTCACCACAATAAATTAATTTAAAATGCTTAAAATAAACTTCTAAAATAGATTTTAGAATAAATAATCTTTCTAATAAGACTATTGAAGAAATATTTCAAGAAACCAAAAAAATTTGTAGGAGCATAGAAATTTCAATAAGTTTAAATAAATCCTACAAACTATCACAAGAGTTTTTCACAAAAAAAATGATTGAAGAAACTTTGATGTGAAAAACTTAGACTTTGATAACCAAAGACTAATCCACCAAAAAGTATACATTGGAAAGAATAAATACATGGTGAAAATAGTATGCACTACTAAAAAGGGATTAAGATCAAGAAAACAAACTCAAGTAATTTGAGAAAGCTTGCTTAGTTGAAGATGTTGAAGCTTCCAAACCAAGGATTTGATCTTGCAATATTTGGAGAACACTTGGAAGGAAAATCTAGGAAATTTTCTTAGATTTTTGGAGGGATTTTGAATTTGAATGAGGAATACTTTCTTGAAGAGAATGAGGGATATTTATAAGCAAGAAGATCATTTTGAATTATTTCAAAAAAATATATTATTCTAACATCAATTTATCATGTAATAAATTAATATTCAATAAAAATAGAATTTATTTTAAATAAATATTAAATTTAAACAACCAAAATTCGGCTATTCACATGGGAAAGTCAAAAATAATCAAATATGGCTCTTAGTATATTCAAAGCATATAAAATACAATCATTATTAAAATCATCTAATATTTGAAAAGTCATATTAAATTCAATTTTAATCAAACATGGGTCATGTAACCTATCAAATTAAAGAAAAAAATCCAAGGAATCTTGGAGATGAAATTATATAAATTCCTTGATTATAAGATGACTTTGGCTAAAATACCACATTCCACATATTTTTGTTAATTTTGAAATATGACATTCAAATATTATGATATAATTTATGTATAATCATACATAAGTTAGTTATCATATAATCTTAAAATTAAAATAAATTTTTTAATTATATTAAATATATAAACTAATTACACTTAATAGTCATAATTTATTATCATTTATTATTTTGACAATTCAAATGCTACGTATGAAACATATAATTGAATGTTAATTAGATAGAGATTTATATAAATTACCTCATTATCATTATTTAAAATAAAAATAATAATATGTTAACTTGTGAGCAAATTGATTCATGTCAATGAACTCATATGAATTTTTAAGATAGTTATAAATGCATATAACCTAAAATATTGTATCTTTAGCTTCACATTATCCATTTTGATCAATCTTTCATTCTTCTATTCTTGCAATTTCCTCAAATATATTATGACACGTATTGGATATGTAATTAGCAATTAATATATTTAAAACACATAAATCATTAGAACATGCAAGCATTAACATCAAAGTTGATTAGATTGAACATGAGGCTCATTAAGCCAACAGAGTGGCGACATCGTGGTGGTGGGATCCGGAGGTACCGTGGATATGGAGGTGGTGGTAAAAGGTGAGTTACAAAGTTAAAACCATTCTATGTGAGGGAGATCGGGATATGATGGTGGATCATGCTACCGAGAGGGGTAGTTCTGATTGGAACTAGAAATTGAAGAACCTGATCCAATCACTTATGGAATTATCTTTAAAGTAGATTCAGTTATATAGGGTTTTAATTTGCTCTATGCATGCTCATTTTTTATCTATGTCATCACGGTGTCTTAGAAAACTTAATGTGCTACTTAGTTAATGAAATCAAAAGAAGAAATATTGAATCTTAATTTGTTCTAAAAAACTAAACCTAAATAAAATAAAAATCTAAACCTAAAATAAACCTAAAAATAAAAAAATTTCAAACCTAAACCTAAACTAAAAAAAACCTAAAACTAAAATAAACAAAATAAAATAAACATAAACTTAAATTAAAATAAATTAAACAAAAATAAATTAAACCTAAATCTAAACCATAAACTAAATAAAATAAAATAAACTATAAAAAAACCTAAACTTAAACTAAAAAAAAACCTAAAAAAAACTAAAATAAAAACCTAAAACCTAAACCTAAAAAAATAAAATAAAAACCTAAACATATACCTAAAAATAAAAAATAAAACCTTAACCTAAAGAATAAAATAAATAAAAATAAACTAAAAACTAAACATAAACCTAAATTTAAACCCAAAAATAAACTTTGATAAAAAAACCTAAACAAAAATAAATAAACCTAAAATAAAAAAACTAAATTAAATAAAAATAAAAAATAAAAAATAAAAAATAATAAAATAATAAAAATAAAATAAATAAATAAACTAAATAAACCTAAACCTACAGGTTTACTTAATTTGAAAAGAAAACCCTAAACAAGAATCCTAAACTAAACCTAAATCTTAAACCATAAACCCTAAACCCTAAACCCTACGAGTTAACTTAATTTTAAAAAATTAAAAATAAAAAAATAAAAAATAAAAAAAACTTCAAACCTTAAACCCTAAAATGAACCGTAAACCCTAAACCCTAAAACCTATAACCCTAAACCCGAAACCCTAAACCCCAAACCCTAAACCCTAAATAAACCCTAAACCTTAAATACCTAAAAACCTAAGAACTAATCTGATGGAGGTTATAACCATGGTGGTGGCAGAGGGAGATATCGGGAATATGATGTTGGATCCCCGTGCTCGAGAGGCTTAGGTGGTTCTGATGGGAAATGGAGAAACTAAAGAACGATTGATCTAATCTACTACTTATGGAACTATTTTTTTATAGTAGAGAAAGTTCTAGTTATCTTGGGCATTTGATCTGCTCTATGCATTCTCATTTTTTATCTATGTTGTCACTTATGTCTTAGAAAACTTAGTGTGTTACTTAGTTGATGAAATAGATAAAAGAATAACCTAAATTCTCTGTTAAGAAAAAAAACTAAAAACCCTAAACCCTAAACTAAAACTTAACTTAAAACCTAAAATCGAAACCCTAAACCCTAAACTCTAAACCATAAAACACAAAACCCTAAACCCTAAACCTGAAACCCTAAACTAATCATAAACCCTAAATCCTAAATCGTAAAAAGTTAAAAACCTAAACATAAACTAAATTGAACCTAAAAATAAAATAAATAAATACCTAAACTAAAACCTAAACCTAAACATAAACCTAAGCCTAAACTAAAAAAGAAAAAAAAATAAAAAATTAAAACTAAACTAAATTAAACTAAACTAAAGAAAACTAAACCTAAAAGATAAACATAAACATAAACCTAAACCTAAAAAATAAAGTAAAATAAAAACCTAAACTAAAATAAATAAACTAAGTTAAATAAAAATAAAAATAAACTAAAAAATTTAAAATTAAAAAAAAACTAAAATAAATAAAAAAATAATCTAATTAAACCTAAACCCTAAAAATATATAAAAATAAAAATAAAAATAAAAAAACCCTAACCATAAACCCTAAATGCTAAACCCTAAACCCTAAACCCTAAATCCTAAAACCTACAATCCTAAACCCCAAACCCTAAACCTTAAACCCTAAACCCTAAAACCTAAAAACCTAAAAACCTAAAACCTAAACTTAAATCTAAAAAAAATAAAACCTAAAAATAAAATTTAAAAAAAACAAATAAAATAAAATAAAATAAAATAAAATAAAAAAATAAAATAAACCTAAACTAAAAAATAAAATAAAATAAAATTTTCAAAATAAACTAAAACAAAACAAATCAAAACCTAAATAAACTAAAAAATAAATAAACCTAAATAAAATAAAACCATACATAAAATAAAAATATACTAAACCTAAAATAAAATAAAATAAAACTTAATAAAACCATAAACCTAAAAAAAATAAACCCAAAACTAAAAAAATAACCTAAACATAAAATAAAAAATAAAAAATAACCTAAACTAAAAAAAACCCTAAACCTAATAAACTTAACCTAAACCCTAAACTAAATAAATAAAATAAACTAAAATAAAGTTAAACCTAAACTAAAAATAAACCTAAAATAAACCTAAAATAAAACCTAAAAATCTAAACCTAAAAGAAAAAACCTAAACCTAAACCTAAAATAAAAATAAAACCTAAACCTAAAAGAAAATAATAAATAAAACTAACTAAAAAAATAAACATAAACCTAAACCTCAACTTAAAAAAAAACTAAAATGAAAACCTAAACTAAAATAAATAAACTAAACTAAATAATAAAATAAAATAAAATAATAAAATAATAAACCTAAATCTACTAAAAAAAAAAAAATAAACCTAAATCATAAACACTAAACTATAAATAAATAAACAAACCTAAAACCTAAACTAAACTAAATCTAAACCTTAAAACCTAAAAATCCTAAAATAAAACCTAAACTAAAATAAAACCTAAACCCTAAATACTAAAATAAACCCTAAACCTAAATAACCTAAACCCTAAACTAAACCTAAACCCTAAACCCTAAACCAAGCCTAAACTAAACCCTAAACTATAACCTAAACCTAAAACCTCAAAACCTAAAATAAACCTAAACCTAAACCTAACTTATTTTTTTTTTTTAAAAGTTATGGTTTGACCTCTACACTCAGCCTCTTTGCCTATTACTGAGTGTGGATAAGATGATTTTACTCGGCTTTATATTTTCTACACTGGTTGGTTTATTGGCTCTATTGAATTTGAATTATTTAAAATGTGGCCTTCATAAACTATTGTTGGTTGTTGAGCCATCTTTAATTTCTTGTGCTTTTAGGGGTTGCCTTCCTCCTAATTTGTTGCTAGATTCTTCTTGGTTTTGTGTTGGGTTTCTATTACCTCCAAAATACATTATTTGTAACACATTTTATGTTGTAACTCATGTTCAATATTTGTTGTTAAGTTTGGTTTCTGGTTGGTCCCTAAATAATGTTGCCTTCTATGGTGGTTGTGCTTCTTTTGGACCTCTCTGTGTTTTATTGGTTTTCTAGTTTTCATTAAATGCTTCCTTTGTTGGTTACTTATGATGGGTTGTTCTTTTATGGTTGTTTAGTTAGCTATTTGGTTGGAGGACTTGTTATCTAATCTTGGTTGGTTGATTTTTTCCTGTTGGTCTTTTCCTTAACAATAGCCTTTTGTTGTGTTGGTCAAACCTATGATCCTTTGGATTTGACTTTTGGTTTCTAGTATTTGTCCCCTTTGTGTGTGGTTATTTTCACTTATGGTTATTTGTAAATAATTTATGTTTCTTGATGGCTTCATTTTGAGCTATTTAGTCATTAGTGGTTGTCACCTTAAACTCTACTTGTTAGAATTTGGAACTCCTATCTTGTTGGTTGTTTCTTTGTTAATTGGCATAAATAATATGGCTAGTCTCTTTCCTAGTAGCTTGGATATAATGGCATTGTGTTCACTTTGTTAAATCTAAATTGTGATTAATAAATTTGGTGGTTGGCCATGTTGTTGGTTTGCTCTTTATTTAATGGTGCAAGATCTACCTCTAAATGCCTTGGATGTTCTAGTATAAAATGGCTTTGATGTTACTCACATGTTCTCTAGTAATTACAAATAACCCTTCTTATGAAGTTTGATTCTCAATGAATTGTTGCCTCTTAAGATGATCCAAAATATCTCTTCACCATTTCCTATCTTTATCCTTATCCTTTTAGCTATGACTTTGCCTAGAGTGTTTTGTAGATTTCTAAGTTGGAACATTACAAAGGGAATGTTCACTAAACCCAAGTTGTTGTTGAGGATCTTGCTTATTTTGCTTTCTCAAAGGAATCATGAATTGCTGCTAACTCTTCCTTTTACTATTTTCAGGATTTGTTTTAGTCTTACTTTGTCTTTTCCTCTTATAATTTTTAGCTATTGTATTTTCTCTTTTGTTTTCTTTTTTTACTAATGTACTTAAATGGGGGTTTGCTCTCTAGGTTTCTTGTAGCTCTAAGCATAGTAGAATTTTAAAGCTTTACCCCTTCTAAGGACATTGTATATTTTCCTTTTATTGTAATAAAATTCTAACTTTCCAAAAAAAATCCCAAAACCCTAAACCCAAATCCCAAAACCATAAACCCTAATCCCTAAACCCTAAACCCTAAACCCTAAACCCTAAACTAACCATAAACCCAAAACCCTAAAAAGATAAAAACCTAAACCTAAACCTTAAGCTTAAACAAAAATAAAATTAAATAATAAAATGAAATAAAACTAAAACCTTAAGCTTATTACTAAACTTAAAATGAAAATAAAATAAAAAATGAAATAAAATAAACAAAAATAAATAAATAAATAAATAATTAATTAATTAAATGAATAAAAATAAATAAATTAAACTAACTAAAAAATAAACCTTAAAATAAAACTAAAAGTTATGGAAATCTTTATAAGACAACGGTTCTAGTTATCAAAGGTTTTGATTTACTCATTTTTTATCTATGTAGTCACTTGTATAAAACTTGGTGTTACTTGGTTGATGAAATCAAAAGAAGAAATGTTAAATCTAAATTTATTTTATAAAAAAATAACTAAACCTTAAACCCTAAATGAAAAAATAACTAAACTAAACCCTAAAAAAAATAAAACTTAAATAAACCCTAAACCCTAAAAAATAAACCCCAAATAAACCTAAAGAAAACTAAACCCTAAATATAAAACATAAAATAAATAAACCCTATAACCTAAACTAAATAAATAAACCTAAAACTAAAACTCAAAACTTAAGTAAAACTATAAACCAAACCTAAACTAAACTAAAAAACCCTAAACTATACTAAACTTTAAAAATAAACTTAAACCTAAAATAAACCTAAACCTAAATTATAAACCCTAAATCTAAATAAAACCCTAAACCCTAAACCCTAAACCTAAATAAACAAACCTAAATAAAACTAAACACTAAACACTAAACTAAACCCTAAAATAACTAAACCATAAAAACCCTAAAATCCAAAAACTAAACTAAACTAATAAACCTAAAATAAACTAAATAAATAAAATAAAAAAAACCTAAACCTAAATAAAATAAACATATAAAATAAAAACCTAAACTAAAACCTAAACCTAAACCTAAAATATAATATAAAGTAAACTAATAAAATTAAACTAAAATAAAATAAATAAAGCTTAAACTAAATTAAAAAATAAAATAAACCTAAGAACAAAAAACCTAAATAAAATAAAAACTAAACGTAAAATAAAAATAAAATAAGCCTAAAATAAACCTAAAATAAAGTCAAATAAAAGCAAAAATAAAAAGACAAAACCTTAAACTTTATATGCTAAACCCTAAACCCTAAATCTTAAATCCTAACCTTAAACCCTAAACTCTAAATAAATACTAAGCCTAAACTAAACTAACCTAAACCTAAACCAACAAACATAAACTAAACTAACTAAAAAACCTTAAACCTAAACTAAAATCATAAATCTAAATAATAAACTAAATCTAAACTGTTTTAACTAAACTAAACTTAAACCTTAAACTAACAACTAAAATAAACCCTACAAAATATAAACCTAAACCTACAACCCTAAACTAAACCTAAAAAATAAAAAAACCTAAATAAACCTAAACCTAAACTAAATAGAAACCCTAAACTCAAATCTAAACCCTAAACCTAAACCCCAAACTAAATAAACCCTAATCCTAAACCTAAACCCTAAACTAAACCTAAAACCTAAACCCTAAACTAAACCTTAAAATGATAAATAAACCTTATCCCTAATAAACCATAAAAGTATAAACTAAACTTAAACCCTAAACCCTAAACCCTAAAAATAAAAAATAAACCTAAATAAAAATAATAAAATAAAATAAATTAAAATAATTAAAAAATAAACTAGAACTTAAACCTACCCTAAAAAAATAAACTAAATAAACCTAAACCTACCAGTTTACTTGATTTAAATAAAAAATAATAATAATAAATAATGAAAAAAAACCTTAACTCTGAACCCTAAACCCTAAAAGTAACCCTAATTCCAAAAACCTAAACCAAATACCTAAACCTAAAAAAATAAAATAAAAACCTAAACCTAAACTTAAAAATAAAAAAATAAAACCTAACCATAAAAAATAAAATAAAACTAAAACTAAACTAAAACATAAACATAAACCTAAACCTAAACCTAAAATATAAACTAAAATAAATAAACCTAAAATAAATAAACTAAACTAAATATAAATAAAAAATAAGCCTAAATAAAAATAAAAAATAAAATAAACTAAATAAATACAAAAAATAAACTAAATAACTAAATAGAAGCCTAAACCTAAAAAATAAACCAAAAAATAAATAAAAATTTAAACCTAAACCATAAACTAAAAAAAAACCTAAACCTAAAATAAAAATAAAATAAACCTAAACCTAAACAAGAATAAATAAAACCTTAACCTAAACCTAAACTAAATAAAATAAAATAAACTAAAAAATAAACCTAAACCAAAACTAAAAAAGAGAACTAAAAAATAAACCTAAAATAAAAACCTAAAACCTAAACCTAAAGAAATAAAATAAAACTTAAACCTAAAAAATAAATAAAATAAAATTAAACTGAAACATAAACCTAAATCCAAACCTGAACCTTTAAAATAAACTAAAAAAAATCTAAGGTAAATTAAATGTACATAATAAAATAATTAAAAAAATAAAAATAAAAATAAACCTAAATAAAAATAGAAAATAAAGTTAACTAAAATAAAAAAATAAATTATATAAACCTAAACCTACCAATTTTCTTAATTTAAAAAATATAAAAAAATAAAATAAAATAAAGAAACCATAACCCTAAACCCCAAACCCTAAACTAAAAAAAAAACCTAAAACCCTAAACCCTAAACCCTAAACCCTAAACTAAAACCCTAAATAATCCTAAACCCTAAAACCTTAAACCCTAAGCCCTAAACCCTAAAACCTACAACCCTGAACCATAAACCCCAAACCCTAAACCCTAAACACTAAAAACCTAACAACCTAAACCTAAACTAGATAAAACCTAAAAAATAGAATAAATAAAAAAACCTAAACCTAAATAAAATAAAATAAATAAAAACCTAAACTAAAACTTAAATCTAAACCTAAACCAGAACCTAAAAATAAAAGAAAATAAAAAAAATTAAACTATAATAAAATAAAAAAACCAAAACTAAACTAAAAAATAAAATAAACCTAAAAAGAACCTAAATAAAATAAAAATTAAATGTAAAATAAAAATTAAATAAACCTAAAATAAAAACCTAAAACTTAAACCTAAAAAAATAAGAAAATAAAAACTAAACTAAAATCTAATAAATAAAAACCTAAACTAAACTAAAAAATTAAAATCTTAAACAAAATAAAAATTAAATCTAAGAAATTGTATAAAAAAGAAAACATAAAATAAAATGAAATAAAAACTAAATAAATACCTAAAATTAAAAAATAAGCCTAAAAAACCTATAAATAAATAAAAAAATAAAACATATACCCTAAACTAAAAAAGAGCCTAAACCTAAAATATAAATAAAATAAATAAAATAAAATAAACATTAACCTAAGATAACCAAAACCTAAATAAAATAAAATAAAATAAACTAAAAATAAACCTAAACCTAAACATAAAAAGAAAACCTAAAAATATACCTAAAATAAAAACCTAAAACATAAACTTATAAAAATATAATATAAACCTAAACCTAAACCTAAAAATAAAAAAATAATACATAAACTTAAAAAAATAAAATAAAATTACAAATAAACTAAAAATAAACCTAAACCTAAACATAAACTTAAAAAATAAAATACAATAAAAAACTTAAAATAAAATAAATAAACCAAATAAAGATAAAAGTAAACCTAAATAAATTTGAAAAGTAAATAAACTAAAATAAATAAAAATAAATAATAAACCTACATTTTCTTAATTTCATAAAATAAAATAAAATAAAATAAAAAACCCTAAACCCTAAAATCATAAATCCTAAACCCTAAATCCCTAAACCCTAAACCCTAAACCCTAAACCTTAAACCCAAAACTCTCACCCTAATCCCTAAACCTTAAACTAACCCTAAACCCTAAAAATTGTAAACCCCAAAGCTTAAACCCTAAAAGCTAAACCTAAAGCTAACCCTAAACCCTAAACTCAAACCTCAAAACTTAAACCCTAAAGACTAAGAACTAAACTCTAAAAAATAACCCCTAAACCCTAACCCTAAACCCTAAAACCTAAAACCCTAAACCCTAAAACCTAAACCTTAAACTATAAACCCTAATACCCTACACCCTAAACCCTAAACCCTTAATACTAAAAATTATAAATACCTGAACATAAACTAAATAAAACTTAAAAATAAATAAATAAATAAACAAAAAATAAATAAAATAAAATAATAAAATCAAATCAAAACCTAAACTTAAACCTAAAAATTAAATAAAATAAAAAAATAAAAAATAACTAAAATAAAAAAATTAAATCCTAAACTAACTAAAAATAATATAAACCTTTGAATAAAAAACCTAAATAAAATAAAAACTAAACATAAAATAAAAAATAAAATAAACCTAAAATAAAACAAAATAAAAACTAAATAAAAACCTAAACCTAAAAAATGAACTAAAAAATAAAATCTAAAAATAAATTAAAAAAACCTAAACCCTAAACTAAAAAAAAACCTAAACCAAAAATAAAAAATAAACAAAATAAAATAAATCCTAAACCTAAATTAAAATAAATAAAACTTAAACCTAAACCTAAAATGAAACCTAAAAATAAAAAAAATATACTTAAACCTAAAAAATATAATAAAAATAAAACTAAACTAAAAAAATAAACATAAACCTTAACCTCAAAGATAAACTAAAATGAAAAACCTAACCTAAAATAAATAAATTAAACTAAATAATAATAAAAAATAAAATAAACTCAAATAATTAAAAATAAACTAAATAAACCTAAAGTACTAGTTTACTTAATTAAAAAAATCTAAACCTTAATTTCTAAACCATAAACCCTAAACCTAAAACCCTAAACCCTAAACCCTAAAACCCTAAACCCTAAAACCTTAAACCCTAAACCCTAAATCCTAAACCTTAAACCCTAAACTCTAAACCCTAAAACCCTAAACCCTAAACCCTAAAACCTACTACCCTAAACCCTAAACCCCAAACACTAAAGCTTAAACCTTAAACCCTAAACTAACCCTAAACCCTAAACCTTAAAGTAACCCTAAAACCTATGAATGGGCAAAAACTTGACGAGAGGAACATCACCACAACCGTGCTTTGTCTAGATCTGGAAGTGGAGGTAAAGGTGGAGATGGTGCGTGGGTGGTGGATCTAGAAGTGCTTGGTGGGTATGGAGGTGGTGATGGTAGGGTTATGGAGGCTGAGGAGTGATGGAGGTTACTGGTGGTGGTGAGGGAGACATCGAGATATGTTGGTAAATCCCACTACTGAGAGGTAGTGGTTATGATGGGAACAGAGAAATAACAGCTTGATTTGATCTCTTATGGAACTTTTCCATATAAGTAGATAGTTCTACATATCTAGGTTTTATTTGCTCTATGGGTGCTTGCTTTTGATCTATGCCGCTTGTCTTATAAAACTTAGTGTGCTACTTGGTTGATGAAATCAAAAAGAAGAAATGTTGAATGTAAATTCATTACCTATTATTAAAAACCTTAAACCCTAAACCCTAAACCCTAAATTAAAACTTAAACCTTAAACCTAAAACCAAAACTCAAAACACTAAACCCTCAACCTTAAACCATAATCCCTAAACCCTAAACCTTAAAAACCTTAAAGCCTAAACACTAAATCCTAAACCTAAACCTAAACCCTAAACCTAAACCCTAAACCCTAAACCCTAAACCTAAAACCCCAAACCCTAAACCCTAAACCCTAAACCCTAAAACCCTAAACCCTAAAACCTATAACCCTAAACCCTAAACCCCAAACCCTAAACTAACTCTAAACTAACCCTAAACCCTAAACCCTAAACCTTGAATAAAGATGTCATTAGGAATAGATCTAAAGAATGACCTAATCCTAACATAGTTATGGTAGATAAAGAAAATGTCTTCAAGAGACTTTCGCTAGAGTATTAGAGATTTGAATACCTTAAACCCTAACCCTAGATCATATTATAATACCATTTATTATAGTATAATGTAACATCATATATTTGAGCATGTAGTGAGGGTTTTTTGATGTTATAAGATGTTTTGAAATGTTTAAGTATATTATGGTATTATAATCTATATTAATATAAATCATAAAAATGTTGATTTAATAAATTAATGATGAAATTTGTTAAATTTGAAGAAGTGAATTAGGTTGTAGTACCAAAGTTATACTATGCCACTTGTTGTCTAAAAAGTAAGATTTTATGTTCAAAATAAATATTATATGTTGTAGCATAATATTGCATCATATATCATAATATATTGTTCTGCATTTTAAGTTTTTTAGTATTTTACAATCATGCAGATGAGCCTACACTAGAATTATTTATAAAAATGTTGATTTAGACTTTAAAATGGTGGAATTTGGCCAAATTCATAATAGGTAGAGCATGACATCATAATATATTATTTTAATTTAAAATATGTAAGTGATACAAATAAAATATATAGTTTTTTATTATTTAGACTAATTTTATGATTTTTATCTTAAGCAACCCATTGTGATGTGATATGCAATATAATATAGTATAATATGTTATAATGTATTATAATATAGGATTCCATAACATAGTATAGCATCATGCATTATAGCATACTATGTATTACTACTTATTGTTTAGCATATTTTAGTTTGTTATAGTATGATATAGTAGAATTTGTACTAGCATAATTCATAAAAATACTTTATAGGCTAATGATGATTTGGCCTAATTTAAGGTAAGCTTTAGGGAATATCATTGGGGCTGTGCTATGGTGTGTCATTTAATCAAAAGAATGGAATTTTGCATTAAAAAATGTTCATTTTCAAACAAATTTTATAATTTTTTGCTTAAAGTGATTCATTTTAAGGTGTAATTTAAGATAACATATTATATGAGAGCATATTAAAATATAATGTACATACCAATATAACTTCACATGTATATGAATGTGGTGGTGTGTTACTAAATGTTATTGTACATTTTAGTATGTTTTTCTTTTGTTATAATACATTGGGTCAAAACTCACAAAAATGTTAATTTGAAGGTTAAGATGGAAGAATTTGGCCAAATTCATAGCACACACCAAGAAGAAACACCAAAATTATGCTATTTTATACCATTTCTAATAGAAAAATAACAATTTTACATCCAAAATCAGCATTATTCTCATTTTGAGAAAATTTTGTTATTTGTTCCTTTTATGTGATTCTAATGAAGTGTAATGTTAGACAATATATTATATTATAGCAAATTATAATATAAAATCTTATAATATAATATAATATAGTTTGTTAATTTAATCTATAACATGTTTAGCATGACATTGTATAGTTAATTTGAGCTTCCATCACCAATCATAAAATGTTGATTACAATGTAAGATGATGTAATTTTAATGAATACATTGTTAGATTTGGTTGAAGTATAAAGTGTGCATAAGAGGAAAAATAAGATTTGATGAGAATTCCATGTCAAGGACATGGAAGGAGATCCGCTGGGGGATCACACATGCATTGGACATGACATGTGAGGGGTCTATGTCGAGGGCATAGAAAAAAAATCTATTGGGGATAAGGTTTGAATTTTATTTGAATATATAATTTGTGGAAGAAAGATTTGCTAGGGATAAGATTCTATAATCCACCAAGGATTAAAATCGAATTGACTTTAATTTATTTATTTTAATTAATTTGGAGGCATATCTGCTAGAGATATGGGCTCGAGTTCGCTGGGGATCGAGTATATGAACCTTCCACTAGAGAAGCAGGTTTGTCTATCCAATGGGGATTGGGATTTGAGTTTTATTTCATAGATTTGTTTGGGGATGTATCCACTGGGGATAACAGTTTGTTAGATTTCTTTGATTTAGACTCTACTGGGGGAGTTGGTTTAATTTGGCTCCACTGGGGAGGTTGGTTTTGAATTTGATTTGTTTGCTTGACTTGTTTATATATGATTTGGGACTCCACTAGGGAGAAGCATGTGATTTAACTTCACTGGGAAAAATTAGATTGGGTTTAATTTAATATGAGTTAATGTATGGACCATGTTGGTGTGTGATGGATCCACTGAGAAGGGGCTATATCAACCTGGACTTACCTCAAATTTATAAATCTAAAGGGATAGTCTACCGGCTGTGGGGTAGAGCTATCCAACTTAAGTGGTTTCCTTTCGATGTGCAATGATTATGCTAGGAAGAAGGCATAACACACGTACATCTTCTAATGCGAGGAACAATTGCTGGGGTGACCTGTTGGATGCACAACAAATCGAACCTGACCTAGGGTGACTATTGAGTGAATGCTGATGGGGACTTATGTCAACTCAAAAGTAGTCATAATTAATATTATCTTAAATTCATGTGATTTAATATGGTTTGTTTGGTTTAGTTTGATTTTGAATTGAGGGCATATTTGCTGGGGATGTGAGATCGATCAAATTTGATAGATTTAATTTATGGATCATGTCGGTGTGTGATGGACTCATTGAGAAGGGGATATATTGCACTTATCCTATCTCAGAGTTACAAATCCAAAGGGATAGTCTACAAGCCGTGGGGTCGAGCTAGCCAACCTAAGGAGTTGCCTTTAGTTAAATGTGTTTTGGAAAAAGGAATAACAGACTTACATCTTCTAAAGAAAGGAACAATCAGGTGATATATAGCACCATAAATTGAACCGACTTAGGACTACTTAGTGAATGTTAATGGTGACTTATAAAAATAAAGTAATATTCCTAGGAGTTTTGCTAACACTGCCCTAAAGATAAGAGTCCTACTTGGGAAAATGTACCGCTAAGGGTTTCCTCCTAATCCACAAGTGAATATATATTTTGTTTATAAGTTTGCGTGGACCCTATTGGTGTATGAGGACCACAAGGACTATGTCCTTGACTTATCTCGATTTACTAGACCAATGGAGAATTTGCAAAATCCACAGATGGATTCTCCAACCAGGGTGGTTACTGGAAAGGGAAGTGTCCAATTCAAGTAACTAGTAGTGTCTAAATGAGCAAAGGATGATCCAAATATACCCACTAGAAAAATAGGTTGTTATCCAGCCTTAAAAAAAGAAAGCCTATAAGTATATCCAACTCAAGGAGAAAGTATAGACTTACATCTATCATGAGTGGTGTATCCGGTGGAGAACCAACCAACCTAAGGTGTATCCGTTAGCATAGTGAGAACCAACCAACCTAAAATGCCCGTTGGTGTGCAACAATCAATCTGGAAAGAATGCATGAAGGCTTACAACTTTCTAATCAGAACTGTTCATCGAGATAGTCTATCATCCTCGACGTTATCCAATTAAAGCAAACTAGGCGGTAACCCCAAGGATTGGACCCAAACTTGAAGTAGTAAAGGGATGGAGCTAGGGGACTTATACTAAATCTTAAATATACTTGACCCATTCAGTGCACAAAGGCTAATCCAAGAAGAAAGTATAGCAAACTCACATCCTCTTAAATGAATCCAACATAAGGTAGCTTACCGACCACATTATAAGGCCTACCAAAACTAACAAGATGCTCATCGGTGTTGGGTGGCCAAGTAAGGAAGGAAAGCATAGCAAACTTACATCCTCCAAAGAAAGAAGATCACTGAGGTGACACACTAGCAGGGTAGCACATTATCCTGACCTAGAGCAGCTACTGAGTGAGTGTCATTTGGGGCATTATCTCAACCCAAAGTAGCCCGAGACAAAATATATGTGTTTGTTTTATGTGTTTTTTGTATTTGTGTTATGTCATGGATGATGGGATATCGCTCGGTTCCTTACACCTACCCTAAACACATCATGGATTTAAAACAAGAATACTTTCAACATAGAAGAGATTGAATTCGAAATAGATTTTTCATTTAGGATTATTATTTTTAAACATAATTTATAATATTTCTTTAAGTATTTCCCATTTATTGGAAGCATTGGGCACTCTCCCTTATGATTCATATGTTGATAAGATCCTCCTTGGTAGGCCTTCCCTATGGTGGAAGGGCCTTCCCAAGTGGGTTCAAACTTGCCTCCCATCTTACAATGAGCAACAATCGATCTTCTTAGAACTTAAATAAGCTTTCCTACTTAAAAAGCTCTAGTGAAGACCAACTTATTATGAGCTTGCATCATTTTAGCTTTATACAATTTAAGATTTTGGCATGCTCGCAGACGTATCTCGTCTAAACCTTTGAGCTCTTCTAACATAACTATGCTATGCTCTTGATCTTTCTACCCATAGTTATCCTTAGTGATGGGTTATTAGAAATGACTTTGGACCCATACACTAAGGAGAAAGGAGTAGAATAAGTTGGAGTTATATATTGCGACCACAATGCTTCAACTAAGCTCATGTTATCGCTTTTATTGTTGAGTGCCTTCTGATTTGGATGAGAGCTTTATTGAAGGCTTCAAGTAATTCATTTGGGTAGTTGATGGTAGAATATCTTTAATCTATACTATATCTCAAGTAGTTGATCTCGGCTCTGAATGCACCATACCATTATCATATAATTCATCGAGGCACTTTGAACCTATATATGATATGGTTCTTAAAAAATTGGAGCACATACTGATTTGTGACCTCTAAGCATAATCACTTTCACACATTTAAAAAAGTAAAGAAAGGTGGATGAATCCATTGGAAGCAGGATCAATCGACCCACTATTTATACCCAACACCCAAATGGCCATGGCCAATGAGGATGTAGAATATTGGGTGGTTGGTGTATGACCATATGTATTTGACATTGGTGGCATCACTAGTATCGATGCAATCCTTGATCATCGACTACCTAGTATCTTAGTCTTGATCTTGGCTTTCATCTTCAAACAATGGTTGGCTCCACATAATCGAGTGTACCTTGATCATACCATAGCTTCATGCTTAACTAAACAATGTAACCACATATGATAGAAATATCTCCAGCACAAGACCTCATCCATAAGAGCATAGGAAATTACTTTATGCTTCATCTGTTGGGCTTAGGACTTCTCTTGAGATAGTTTGCCTTTATTTAGGTAATCCATGAATGGTTGCTTCTAATCTAACTCATCGTTCTTTTTGGCAATGGCAACCTCTCATTTAAGAGAATACTTTTGGATGAGTTCAATATCAATAAGGGATAAGACTTATCTATTTTGGACCTTTATTGATATGTACTCATCCTCTGGACATGCCAACTCCTTAGCAAGCTTGGCTAAAACATATGCTATGATGTTCTCTCCTTGAGGAATCTTATAAATGGCAACCTATGTTTTTGGGCCAACAACTCCATGGTGTACTTGTGGTAGTGATGGAGCTTGGGCATTATAACCTTAGAGTGATTTGGTTGATAACGAGAAGATGATTTTGATGTTGATGCTTAGTAATAACTCCATACTAGCAATCAAAGGTTCATATTTGGCTTCATTGTTTGTGCAAGGATTGGAAAAATAATATGAGAATCTTATCACATCATGGTGCATAGTTAAGAGAACTATTCCTACCCCTACCTTTCTTAAAATAGAGATTGTTGTTCTTCTCCTCTTTTATAGGAAGCCACACCATCAAAGTACATTTCCCAATGGTGAATTCTAGTATCCCCTAAGTTCATGATTTGTTCATTAGGGTGATCATCACTAAGCAAAGAGTCAGGAAGAAGTGGGTGTGCCGTTAAAAAATTCATTAGCATTTGTCCTTTCACTGCATGGAGGGGTATGAAAGTAATGACAAACTATGAGAGGATCATGGACCATCGTGCCAACCATCTAGATAGCTTAAGTTATGTGTCATGAGATATTGTAGTGGATTAATCCTAATGATCAAGTTCACCTTATAAGAAATCATGTAGTGTTGTAGCTTTTAGGATGCAAAGATTAAAACTAGGCAATGCTTTTCAATGGGTGGATAGTTAGCCTTAGTGGGGACAATTGAGGTAAGAATGGATTTTCCTTATTTCATCATTGGGGGCCACCAAAGCACCAAGGGAGTCATCTAACATAGTAGTGTAAAGTATGAGTGACTTGCCCAAGATAGGGGCTAATAGAACTGGTGGTGTCATCAACTAATGCTTGATGTCTTCAAAAGCATGCTCACACTTGTCATCCCACTTGAACTTGGCATCCTTTTTGAAAACTGATGAGAATGGCTGACATCTTCTCGAAAGGTTGGATATAAAGCATCTTAGATATGCCAATTTCCCTTGGAATGATCTGAGTTGAGTTAAACATTTAGGGGGTGGCATTTGTAATATTTCTTTGATCTTCTCTAGATTGATTTTGATTCCCTAGTGTAGGATAACAAACCTAAGGAATATCCCTGAAGCTACTCTGAATGCACACATCAGGGGGTTCATTTTGAGATTAAATTATCTTAATTGTTTGAAAACTACTCTCAAGTCAAATAGATCGTCTTCTTTTCTCTACTTTTGACCATGAGATCATCGACAGAGCACTCAACTTGATGATGAATGAGTTTGTTGAAGATTCAAGTTATAGCCCATTATTATATAACACCAGCATTTTTGAGGCTAAAAGGCATGACTTTATAGTAATAGATTTTGATCAGGGTTCTAAAAGTAGTGTTTCATTCATCTTCAAGGGCCATCTTTATTTGGTTATATCCAGATGTGCCATCAATGAAAGAGAATACTATATGAGATGAGAAAATGTCCACCATTAGCTCTGGGATTGGTAGTTAAAATTTGCCTTTTTGACATGCCTTATTTAAATCAAAATCACATATGTGAGTTTGGCCAATATTTTAATAATTGGGATGACAGATAACCAAGTAGGGTATTTTCTTGAATGAAGACAACATAATCGTTCTTGACTTCAAAAATGACATGTTGTTCTATGTCTAATCGCATGCATCTAGAAGCTTGCTTGATAGGGTTAGCAGTAAGCTCTATTACTAGTTTATGGACCGCTATGTCAAGAGCCAATCTAGACATCTCTTCATAACTCCATGCAAAGTAGTCCTTAAACTCAGTTAATAGCCTAACTATATCATTGGTTTCAATTTCATTCAACAAAGAAATGATGTATGTCACATGGATCGCCTTCTAAGTTGATTTCCTTGAGCTCATCGATGGTTGACTTGATCTCTTCTTCAAACTCGGTGATGCATCTTTGACTTCAAAATCATCGGATCATTTGAAGTTTCTAAACCTCCTCATATGAGTTAATGTGATTTGAAAAGAACCTATCGATTCCAAATGATTGGTGATGAGCAAAGTAATCATCATCTGGACCCAATCGTATCAATCCTAGTACTTATCTTGATTGAGAGCTTTTGTATTTGTTCTTCTATTCTTTTGGAGTAGTCTGACTTGTGCTTTGACCAAGTATGTGTTCTTTGCTAAATTATGAACACAAGGCAAATACCAATCAAAAGGTAATCCTATTAAATCTTTATATGAATCATCCTCAAGTTCTACATCAACTTCTAGACTTGAGGATGATGCTCAAAAGAACCGAGTCTCACAACTTTGGATGACTTAGGCTTTCATAACCCAAACCCTTCTTGAGAGGAAAGTGGGGTTAGAGATAAGGTTCCCAACATGCCTAACTATTTCACATATAGACTTGGATACACTTATGCTTTGCTTTGGAGCCCCATCTCATCACCATTCAGCTCAAGTGTCACCTCCAAGGGAATCTACTGAAGAGATGGCTAGTGTGCCAAACCATATAATACTCATCCTATGAACTAGATTCTAAGTCTATATGGATAGTGATACTCGGTACTGGAACATATCTTCTTGGGTGGCCAATAAGAGGTTTTCCACCGCTCTAACTAGCCTCTTCCTCTACTTGATGGAGGTCAAGTCATCCTACCCATATGTTTGAATGGAGTAAAAATTGTGGGTTGAATATAATATCATGCTCCAATTCCTCCTCCAAGTATATTTTCACTCCCTTTTATTTTTTTAATTTTCTCTTTTCTTTTCTTTTCCTTTTTCTCTTTTTTTCTTTTTCTTTTATTTTTAAACTTTGGCCAAGTTCATGAGAATAGACTTGTTGATTTTGAGAGAGGTAGTAAGCCTCATCCTCATTTATGCTGACCTCATAAACTATAAATAGTTTGAGATTTCCTTTGACATAGTAGATGATCTCACCTCTCATGAAATTCATACATTGATGCAGAGATGATGGAACTATGTTGTTCTCATGTATCCATGGACTCCCAAACAAAGCATTGGAAGATGTATCTGAGTCTATAATGTGAAACTTGGATTCGGTCTTCCAATCATCTATCTCCAAGGGCAACACTATGGAGCCTAAGGCTTGTTGACCTCACTTTTGGAGTGTGGATTCAATCTTACCATCTTAGCCTTAAAAGTCTTCTAGACACTAAGACTTCCCTAGTCATAAGACATTTTTAATAATTAGGTAAACACTTAACCTAAGCCTAAAGACTTATAAAGGTTAACCATATGATTAGGTCATGCCCTAGGGATTAGGATAATCCACCTACCCTACAACCCAAATCCAATCCATGTTCACCTTCTTAAACCAAACCTCAAGTTCAATTCAAACATCAAATTCAAATCCAAATCCAAACCCAAATTCCAAAACCAAATGATTGAAGCCCATGATCAAATCCAAACTTGACCCTTCCTAAGCCATATGACCTATCCCATGGAATTAGCCAAATCATAATCCAAATCAATCCAAAATCAATTCATTTTCTCATAATAAATTTATATCTTCAATTATCTTCATAAATATAAATCAAATATACATTCAAATGATCAAAACTAAGTAAAAAAATCAAATTAATTCAAAACCCTTCCTAAGCCATATGACCTATCCCATGGACTTAGCCAAATTCAAACTCTATTGATTTTCTCACAAATCAATCATATTTTCAATCAAAATTTAAATGAAATATACATTTAAATCATCAAAACTAAATCAAATCAAAATCCAAACCTAACCAAAGACCCAACTACATGGACAAATTCCTTCATTCCAAAACCCAAATTCAATTGATTTTCTCATGAATCAATCATACCTTCAATCATATTCATAAATATTAATGAAATCTATCAAGCCAAACCAAAATCAAGTCAAACCCAACTTAACACTTTTGACTTGAAATGTTCAAATGAACCAAAACCCATTTGGATCCAAGCCAATTGCAATTGAATTTATAAATTAATCCCAAATCAATCCAACTAAACCCAATTGGTCCACTTGACCCAAAGTGGCCAATTTGACCTATTTGAGCCAAGTTCTAATCCTACCCAAATTGGATTGAAGCAAGACCATCAAAACCTCCCATCATGATTGTTGATCACCCTAAGTTGATCAATTAGCACAAATTGGGTCAATCCAAGTCAACTTGGTCATTTGACCAAGTCAACCCCATATGAACCCAAACTAGCCAAATTGCTATGCCAAATCCCTTGAAACCAATGATTCATACCAAATCAAAATCAATATTTGAATATGACTTGACCTTCAATTGAAACCAAACCCAATTGGTCCTCTTGACCCAAGTTGACCAAAATTAAACTAAAATATCAAATTATGCCAAATCAAAATATAAACCAAATTGATTGCAACTAATGGCTCAAATTCATTCCAAATTGATTGTTGAACTTGACCAAAGCCATGGTTGGACCCAATTGAATCTAATTGACCTACTTAGCCCAAATTGACCTAAAGGGTCAATTTGGCCTAAATCAAGTCTAAATCCAAATTAATTAAAACCAAAGCCTACAATCATCTTCAATTGGTTAGCTAAACCCAAACCAACACCAAGCCAATTTGGCCAATTTAGTCAAATTGGTCAACTTAACCCATTTGACCAAAATGAATTCAAATGAGCCAAAATAAAATCTTAGCCAAAGTAAACCAAACCAATTGAACCAAAACATCCCAAATGATCATATGAACTTGACCCAATCCTTAGTTTGACCAATTTGACCAATCCAACCTAATCCAATTTGACCTAAATGAGTCAAATTGATCCAAACCTAACCAAATCAACTCCAATTGACTTGAAATTTGGGCTAACCCACTTTTGGCTCATTTTAAGTCTGCCAAATAAAATCTAATGCCATATGATCATTCTACCCTTGGTCAAGGGCATCACATGAGACAAATCACCCATGTAAGTGGTCATTTCCATTCCCCACTTGGTACTCTCTAATGGTCCACCTAGGCACCTGGGACACCACCAATTGAAGGGGTGGTTGGGTCAGCCATGACCCATGGGAGGTGAAATCACCTCAACCTCCTTGTCAGAGCATTTGAAACCCATATGACACCCATAATTCCTCTTTGGCCGCCACCTTCACACCTTCAAAGTTAAGCCAACTCTCCTCCTCCACACCATGACACGAGATGGCACTACTCTAGAAGCCAAACCCGATCCCACCGATCAGAGGAAGGGGTATACACCCCAGTTTCCACTCAAACACACATAAAATCATTGTTTAAATACCTACCCAAGATGAGCCTGAGCCATTCCCTAAGCTCCCAAGCTCATTCCTCGATCAAAAATGCCATTCTTGTTCATCTTCTCTAACATTTCTCCATTAAACTTAAATTAACTTTGTACGCACCTTCTCTAGGCCTCATCGAGTAAGAAATAATCATCTCCCAAGCTTCTCAAGAACTAGAGGTGGAACTTCGATCAAAGTCGAGCTCAAAATTATAGGTTCGTGGCCTTCTTAGTGAATGTCGAGCAATTGATCCAATTATTGGTCAACAAGGTTTCATCTCCACTAGATGAAGCTTCCTCAATCGATCGAGCCACCAGTGTTGAGCTCTCGCAAGGTATGCTTCCAAAATTGATCCTTAAGTAAAAATGTCTTGGAGTGTTTTGAAGAAAACTTGCATCTCATGTGATCTTGACCGTTAGATCTCCTCCGATCAATGTCATGAAGGTGTGGGATCCTTTTAGAGTTGATCCAAGCTCGGGTAAGCCTAGATCAAGTGAGCAATGGTGAACAAACTCCATTCTCCCTCACTGTGATGTTAGACACACACCGTTTGACATCGAATGGGGGTGTGATTACTTCCACTGATCATTTGATTTAATCCACTATGGGATTAATCATTGTCATCCAATCTTAGATTGATGATGACGAAAGTGCATCCACATGCCACGCATAGGTGCCGTGATATGTTTTGAGTAGCCAATTGCATGATGCCATGGAAAGTAGGCCATCTCTAGATTAGGCTTTAGTGCTTAATTAATCATTTTTAATGAATCTTCTAAAATCAAAAAAATCTTTGAAATCAAAAACATGCAAATAAATACTCATTTTAAAGGTATTTTAGAGGACAATTAATTAAAAATAATCATAATTAATTTTAAATAGTAATTAAGTTTAATTACAAAATTAATTAGCTTAATTACTCCATAATTATTTGAGAAATTAATCCCAAATTTTGTGGGTTAATTTAATGGGATGACCTCTGCCTCCCATGATTTGGTTGGGATTTATTGCTTACTTAATTAGGAAAATTGACTAATTAAACCTTAACTACTCTTTTAAGTTAATTAATGATTAATTAATCCCATGAATAGTAACAAATTGGTTAATTAAGTTTATTAATCATTGTTCAGCATAAGTGAACTAAGGAATAGGGTTGGGACCCCTTTCCTAAATTCATTTCACCCTTTTTTAAAATGAAATTAATTAAGATTTAAAATTAATTAAATCAATTAATCAAATTAAAGTCATAATCACATTATATTTTAATTAATTAAATCATGGGGTAGATCTTTTGGTGTTTAATAAGGAGTTTAATAAATTTATGGTTAGTCCACATGTGTGGGAAAGCCATAAGAGTAATTAATTAAGTCCCTTAATTTAATTAATTATTAATCATGAGCCAATTGCATTAGGTCCTTTTATTTCTTGGGATCATTGCAAATTTATTTTCCAAGCATATCATGTTGGCCATAATTATTTAGTTAATTACTTTAAGGTGACATAAGTAAGGGTAATTAATTCATCTAATTAAGGTTTCAACCTAATTAACCCATAAAATCAACTTAACTACATTTCCTTAAATTAAATCAAATCAAAAATGTGGGAATGGGTTTAAAATAGCAAGTGATGATTTCTCTTCTCCTCTTTAAATCAAATCAAATCCAAAACTTAATTAATAAAAAAGCTTTGGTTTTCTTTAAATAATCTTATTTGATTTAATTATCCTTAAGAACTAGTTTAGTTGAATAAATCACATGCTTATATTTGATTGTCCTCTTTCAAATCATGTTAAATTTGGTATGTCATTTGAATTCATGCATCCATCTTTTCAAAATCAAGTAAAATAAAATGGATTTCCTTTATGTAAGCTTGCATGTGTTGATTTAATTTAATATATGAATGGATATTATCACTATTAAATCCAAATGTATTTTACAAAAGCTTATAAATGAATAATAATATGTGTTATGATGCTAGTTATAAATACATAAGAAATGCATGTGCTTATAGCTTAAGTGTATGAATGTTGAGTTCTCTTTCCTCTATTCATGTGTTGATTTATATAAGATTGAATGGTAATGGGTATATAGTTTGGACATCTCGGGAACATGAGGCTTTAGCTAGCCCCAAGGAGGTCATTTGATTACCTCACTTCCCTGGTTTAACATCGACATGTACCCATTTGATTTGAATTCTTATGTATTTGAACATTAGAATTTGGATAGAGCTTTAATTCATATATATTAATGGTTCAATCAAAAAAATATATACAATCTTTGCATGGTTTTCTTTCCCTCATTTATGTATACATGCATGTGTGTCCAAGAACAGCAAGTATATAGTCTGGACATCCCAGAATACAAGGCTTTAATTAGCCCCAAGGAGGTCATTTGATTACCTCACTTCCCTAGTTTAACAATGACACATACTTGCCTATGTCTTTGCACATCTGTATGTATATGTGATTAGTGAATGAAAATCCCATTTTACATTAAAATTCCATTCATTTATAATTGACTAAGTGGTTGTATTAATTAGCCATATGATTTGGAGCTTACTTCCTATGTTCATGTATACAAATTTACATGAACATAGGAATACGAGGCTTTAGCTAGCTCAAAGGAGGTCATTTGATAACCTCACTTCCGTGGTTTAACAACAACACATGCCTATTTAATTTCATTCTTATGTTTTTTGTATAAGAATTTGGATAAAGTTTTAAATTAATATGTTAAATAATTCAATCAAATAAAATATAAATTCAAATACATCATTATCATTTAACAAAAAATATGTTGCATGTATAGATACACTTAGGATTAAATCATATGCATGTTACATGTGATGGAAAGGAATGATTTAATATATTTTATGTCGTAGTAATTTAATTAAACTAATCTTAAGATGCCTTTCATTTTGAATGATTATTTAAAGTGAACCTAAACTTAGGAAATTAAATCATTTAATAAATTAAGAGAACTAAATCAAATTAATATACTTTAGAATGTGACTTAAAAGGAATGATAGAGGGAAATATTTTTTTCCTCTCTTTATACATAGTTGCTAAATGTAATCAAATGGAACAAAAGAAAACACAAATTAAAATTCTCAAATCAATTAAACTACTTCAAAATTGAATTAGCATTTCATGTTAAATTAATCTTCTACACTTAGAAAATACAACACTAATGCTAAATAGACTTACATAAGCCTTAGTACACACATAAGAAATAAGTCACACTTCTAGCTTTAAGTTAGATGGTGTTTGATGTGATGTATGTTTTATTTTATGATGTATTATTTTAGATTAGATGTTAAGATTTTTTCATAATTGATTATGTTATAGTAATCATGTTTTCTACAAGGAATTATGCTTAAGGGATGCTTAAAATAAATATAAATGCTCTTTTTTGCTTAAATCCTAAAGCATAGTTAAGGATAGGTGGGCTTATTACCCATGTGTGAGTGCTAGTTCAAATTATAAATACAATTGGGATTATATATATATTTATCAAACACATTTATGTAGTTAGATTTAATTTTTCACATAAATGTAATTTTGCAATAGAATTGATTAGTGCTATACTAGACAATTAGAAGGCTTTGTATGCCTTTGATGCCTTTGAAGCAAGCACCATCCAAATCAAAGAATAAATAAAAAATGGAGATAAAGAAAGAAGACCCCATAGAATTTAATATAATTACAATTATTTTTCATATTCAGGTTGTATAAGGGTAGAGCTTCTACATCTTTTCTCTCTTCAGTTGTCTAGAATATTACCATTCATAGATACATCTTTTATGATAGTTTATATAATTTGATGTTATGTTTAAATTGTTCATTAATTAATGTTGTTGTTTCTTAAATGATTGAAGCCTCATCCAAATTCTAGTATTGAAATACATAAGAATGAAATCAAATGGAGTATGTGCCATTATTAAACAGAGAAGTGAGTTAATCAAATGACCACCTTGGGGCTAACTAAAGCCTCGTAGTCTTTGGATGTCTAGACTCTATGCTCATTAACATTCTCACTTAGATAAATCAATACATGAATAAAAGGAAAGGAGCTTCACTTCACACATTTAATCGATAATCACATACATCATGTATTTATAACTAGCATTCATAGCATATGTAACCATTCATTTATAAGATTTGGAAAATATGTTTGGATTTAATAATGATAATTGCCACACTTATTATAAATTAAATCAACACATGCAAGCTTGACATAATGTAAAACCATTTGATTTAATTAATTTTGAAAAGATGAATGTATGATTTCAAATGACATACAACATTTAACATGATTAGAAATGAATGAATAGGCATAAACATGTGATTTCATTCAATTAAATTAATTTCTAAGGACAATCAAATCAAATAAAGCATTCAAAGAAAACCAAGGCTTTTAATTATCATTTTCAATTTTATATTTAATTTAGTTTGAAGAAATAAGGTAAAGTTTGTTGATCCTAACTATTCCCATGTTTTTTTGAATTAATTTGGTTTAATGAAAAATAATTAAGTTGATTTTATGGGTTAATTAGGTTATACTATTCATTAAATCCATTAATTGACCCTTACCTATGTTGCCTTAATTTAATTAACCAAGTAATTACGAGCCAACATGATATATACATACATTGGAAGTTAAATCAATGAACCTAAGAAATGAAAGAGGCCTAATGCAATTGGCTCACACACTTAGTGATTAATAAAGTTAAGAAACTTAATTAAGTACTTTCATAGTTTTCCCACACATGTGGGTTAACCATAATTTCATTAAATGTCTTTAAGATATTGAACACCTAAAGATCGACCCATGAATTGATTAATTAAGATTCCATGTGATTATAGTTTCAAATTGATTAATTAACCAATTTAATTAATGAATTAAACCATCAATTAATTAACCAAATTAATTAATTTCCATTCAAGTGAAATGGACTTAGGGAAAAGATTGGGAAAGAGGTCTCATCTCATTTCCTCATGCCCATTTACTATTTCAATGATTAGCAAGCTTAATTAATGATTTTCTTACTATTTAGAATATTAATTAATTTCTTTTATTAGGAAAGTAGTTAAGGTTAAGACAACCAATTTCTCTAATTAACCAAGTAATAAATTCCAAGAAAATTATGGGAGGCAGAGGTCATCCCATTAATCAACCTCAAAAGTTTGGGATAAATTGCTTAAATTAATTGAGTAATTAAGCGATTAAATTTCAATTAAACCCAAATTAAGCCTTAATTACTATTCAAAATTAATTGGGATCAATTTTTAAAATCTCCTAAAATACCTTCAAATCAAATATTTACATTTTCATGAATTTTGCTGACAATCAGAAATCCAGAAATTTTTTGATGGTAGATTTTAAGCTCATTCTTAATCTCTAAATATGTCAAATCAATCTGATGTGTCTTTTTAGTTTAATTAATGAAATTTTTTTTACCTAAAACTTAAATTAAGCTCAAAATATTTAGTGAAATTTAGCGCTTTTGGATTCATTGGATTCCCCTGGGAATGAAAAATCCAACGAAACTTTATTTGCAATTTTTAGTTAAATATTTTAGTTTCTATAATTTTTTAAAGTATCAAGTGTTTTTAATTAATTTTAAAAATAAGAAAATCCCTAATTTCTTACTTTAACACGCGGCATGTAGCCATAGCCATGGCGTGGTGTCATGAATGAGGCGGAATGTAGACAAGGATGCATGGATTTGACCATCTAATTTAGATTGGATAGTGATCAGTGATCCATGTGATCGAGCGTGATCCGATCAAAGCCACATGATCTGCATGATCGAGCCATCAACCTCGAATGGGAGAATATGGAGGGTGATCCATAGAAGAGGTGGACGAAACACTATTTTGGGCATTATTTGTGATTCTTGTGAGAAACTTGAACAAAAAAACTTTATTTTAGGCTTAATTTTCTAGCGATCTTCATCAAAAATCACTCCAAATGCATGGGGATGATGTCAAAAAAAATGTAAGGGTAATCTAAAAAAAATTCCTAAAATTGAGCAAAAACTATCATAAATAAAGGAACCTAAGGCTTTCTACGGTTCTTGAAAATTACCTCACCGTGGATGATTTTCCAGTGGCAGTGATGATCCAAGCATGCTCTTGAGTGTAAGAAGAAGCTTTGGAATGGGTTTGGGCTTTCAGTTTGCTTTGGAATAATGTATCCACCAATGGTCACTACTTCCTCACCATAATCCACTTGATTTTGATGGATTTTGCTCAAATATAGAGAGGGAATGGTTGTTGGTTGGTTTGGGAGCTCTACGAGAGTTAAATGACTGTGTGAGGAAGAGTTTTTGTCTCACTACTTTTAGTCTCCTTGCAATGGCCAAAATCACTTCATTCATGGTGATTTTGGCTCCAAGTCTCGTGTCCTTGGCTTGGGGTGGTTGAGATTCTCCTTAGGTGGTAATTTGGTTGGCCAAGGCATGGGAGGTGGGCTCATGAAGGACAAGTGGGTGTCTGGAAAGGGAAGTGGAGGTCCTTCATGCCATGTGTTCCAATGGGGAGGGAGGTGATTTCACTTCCCATAAGTCATGGCTGGCCCAACCACCTCTTGGGTCAAGTTGGACAGTGTTCTTGGAGCCTGGGTGGACTAATGGATGAGTGTCAAGTGGCCAAGGAAGAGAAATGACCATTTACATGGGAGTTTATCTTATGAAATACCCATAGCCAAGGGAAGAGTGGTCATTTGGCATTGAATTTGACTTGGGAAGATTTGAAATGAGTCAAAAGTGAGTTGGACCAAATTTCATGTCATTTGGAGTTTAATTGGTTAGGTTTGGCTCAATTTGACCCATTTGGGTCAAATTAGGTGAAAATAGGTTAGGTTGATTAATTGGTCAAATTGGCTCAAACCAAGGGTTAGGTCAAGTTCATATGACTATTTGGAGAGGGTTGTATGCTTTGGTTTGATTTAATTTGGATTTAATTTGGGTTTATTCTAATTTGACCCTTTATGTCAATTTAGGTCAACTTGGGTCAAGAATGCCAATTGGGCTAAGTTTGGCTGAATTGAATGTCAAATCATGTTTAAATCTTGATTTTGGGTTGATTTGAATCACTGGTTTCAATTAATTTGGCTTAGATTGCAATTTGGCTAGTTTGGGTTCATATAAGCTAAAGGGTTGACTTGGTTTGACCTAATTTATATCAATTGATCATTCTTGGGTGATCAACAATCATGGCATGAAGTTTGGATTGGTATAATTCACATTGATTTGGATTGAATTGGATTTTGGTTCATGTAGGTCAAATTGGCCACTTTGGGTCAAGCAAACTAATTGGAATTAGTTGGCTTGATTTGGTTTAAGTTTGATTTAGTTGAGTTTATATATAGATTTAAGATTGATATATAAATTCAATTGCAATTGGTTTGTATTTAAATGAGTTTCGGTTCATTTGAATATTTCAAGTCAAATGGTCTAGGTTGGGTTTGACTTGGGTTAATTTTGGTTTGACTAGATAATTTTATGTCTCATTTATATTTGGATAGATGATTGAAGGAATGATTGATTCAAGAAAAATCCATTGATTTTGGCTTGATTTAGATGGGTTTTCCCAAGTTCAAGAAATGGCTTAAATATTTAAATTGTTTTGATTTGATTTTGGATTTGGTTTGCTATTTGATTTATATTTCATTTATATTTGAGAAGATAATTGAAGGTACAATTAATTTATAAGAAAATCAATTGACATTGGATTTAATTGGATAAAAATTTGGCTAAGTTCATGAAGGTTGATTAAAGGGCTTGGGAAGGATTTCAAGTTTCGATTTGATCTTGGGTTTCAATCATTTGGAATTGAGTTTGGATTTGGATTTGGATTTGAAATTAAGTTTGAGGTTTGGTTGGAAATTTTAATTTGAATTGAATTTAAGAATTTCACATGGATTGGGTTTAGGCTATAGGGAAGGTGATTTTCCTAAGTCTCTAAGGAATGGCCTAATCGTATGATTAACCCTTTTAAGTTTTTAGGCTTAGGTTAAGTGTTCACCTAATCTCTAGAAGTGTCTTATGACTAAGGAAACCTTAGTGTCTAAAAGGTTCCTAGTTCTAAAAAAATGAGGTCAATAACTCACTCCAAAAGTTTGGTTAGCAAAGGACCCCCCAATAGTGTGGGTAACTAACAAGGCACTGCACATATTGGCGTTGATGAGATGATCATGTCCAAAAGACTACAAACACTAACAAAATGATCTATACCAAAACTCAAAAGGTACATAAAATCTTGATCTTAGTGCAAGTAGCTCTCTTTATGCCAAGGGCATAAGAGAAAGGAAAACGGGATTGAGTATGTGAACCTTCCACTGAGGAAGTAGGTTCAAGCTATCTAGGGATATGGATTTGAGTTTGATTATGAATATGATTTTTTGGGTACATATTCACTGGGGATAAGAATTTATAATGTTAGGGATTGGGTTGAACCTTCTTGGGGGAATTTGATTTGCTTTGGAGAAGTTTGGTTTGTTGATATATTTTAATTTGACTCCACTAGGAAGGTTGGTTTTCATTTAGTTTGTTATGGACCCTATTGGTGTGATGGAAATCGAGAAGGGCTATGTTTCCTTGACCTATCCTAGATTTACAAATCCAAAGGGATAGTCTACCAACGAGGTAGGACTATCCTAAGGGTTGCCTTTTTTACAATGATTGTACTTAGGAAGAAAGCATAGTCAACTTACATCTTCTAAAGAAGAGATCAACTTCTAGGGTAATCTACTAGATTCACAATAAATCAAACTCGACCTAGGGGCGACTACTGAGTGAATGTCATTGCGGGACTTAAGTCAACTCAAAAGTAGTTAAGATTAATTTCATCGATTTGTTTTAATTTGATTCAGTTTATTTTCATTTGTTTTAATTTTATTTGATGGATTCCATCAGTGTGTGATGGACCATACTAAGAAGGAGCTATGTCAGCTTTATCTCTTAGATTTCTCAAAGGAGTAGTCTACCAAGTGTAGGTATCCAACAAGGTGCCTTTTGATGTTATGACTATCTGGAGAAAGTGTAGCAGAATTACATCTCCAAAGCAAGGAACAACTATTGGGGTGACCCATTGGATGCGCAATGAATCAAACCCAACCTAGGGCATGTGTTGCAACATTGTCTTTGGAAATAATGCATGCAAACTTACATCTTCTAAAGCAAGGATGAGTGGTAACCTTGTGGCAATAGATTGAACCTGACCTAAGGGAGTCTATTGAGAGAATGTTGGGGGACTTATCTCAACTCAAGAGTAGTCAGGTGATTCCTATAGGGAGTTTTGCTGACACTACCATTAAGATATGATGCCTTCTTTGGAAAGGTGTCGGTCGGGGCATTAATTCATAATCCATAAGCAAATATATATTGTTTGTTTGTTATTGTGGACCTTATTGGTGTGCGAGGACCACTAGAAAGGGCTATGCGACTATACTTATCTCAAATTAGACCAAGGAGAATCTACACACATCCAGACAAAATCTCCAACCAGGGTGGTTAGAAGGGCTATCCAATTTAGTAGTTCAGGCGGTGTCTAAATGGGTCCTGATGTGATCTAAGAGTGCCTGAGAGGTGCCACTAGGGCGTTATCTTGGACCTTGTAAATAAGAAAGCCTGGTGTAAGTGGCCAACTTAAGAAAGCATAGTAGACTTACATCACCATGAGTGGTGTATCCATCGGGTGGGTCCCATGAACATAGTGAACCAACCAACCTAAGGTGCCCATCATTGTGCGATAATCAACCTAAGAAGAAGGCGTGTAGACTTATATCTCCCTAAAGTGGAACTAATAGTAGGGATAGTCTATCATTGGCTCGATAGGTGCAATCCAACCTAGTCTCTATTGGTGTGCAGCTGTACAAAGAAAGTGTAGCAGACTTACATCTTCAGTGAGGAAACTGCTGGGTGACCTATTATTGGCACAATAAGTTGAACCCGACCTAAGGGTCACTACTAAGTAGGGAGTCATAAAGAAGGACTAGACCAAGACTTGAAGTAGTTAGAAGGAAAGGTTGCTTGGGGACATATATCCTAATCCTATACTCGGCCAAGTTAGTTCATGATGGCTAGTCCAAGAAGAAAGCATATAGTAGACTTATATCCTCTTGAACGAAGCCAACATGAAGGTAGCTTACCGACTACATCATAAGGCCTACCATGCTAACAAGGTGCTCGTAGGTGTGCAATGGTCAAGTCAAGAAGGAAAGCATAGAAGACTTACATCCTCCTAAATAAGGGACCACTAGGGTAACATATTAGAGGGGTAGCACCGACCTAGAATAGCTAATGGGTGAGTGCCAGGCGTTATCCCACATCAAAGTAACCCAAGATAAAAGATGTGTATATATGTTTGTCAGATATACTCAACCAAGTCAATAAATGATGGCTAGTTTAAGAAGGTGTAGAGACTTACATCCTCTTAGCCAACATGAGGGTAAGCCACGCGGTAAGGCCTACCATGCTAACAAGGCCCTCGTTGGTCTGCAGCGGTCAAGTTAGGAAGGAAAGTATACCAGACTTACATCCTCCCAAACAAGGGACCATATGGGTGACACACTAGCGGGTAACGTGAGCGACCTAGGGTGAGTGAGGGCCATGGGGCATTATCCCACATCAAAGTAGCGAGATAAAAGATGTATATTTGTTCATGTGTTTGTGTGTAGTTTGTATTTATGATATGATGAAGGATAGGATGCTTGGGTTCCTTACACCTACCCTAAACACATCAAGAGTGGATGAAATGGTGCCAGGGGCAATGTGACTCCACCAAGATATGCCACTTTGTTCTCTTACACCTAACTTAGTTGTACTATTCAAAATAGGATGCCTACATTTATCCTATAGCACCAAAAATCATATGTAGTTTGTGTTTGTGTTGATGAAGGATAAGATGTCTTTGAGTTCTCTTACACCTATCCAAAACACATCATAATGGTCGATTAAATAAACAAGCAAATAATGCTTGCAATGAAGAAGGAATTTGATGAATGGAAAGATAGGATTTTATTGAAGATAATTATTTTCAAACATTATTTTAAAGATAATATTTTTTAAATAGAGCCATTGATTGGAAGCATGCACTCCCTATCATAGTTGTTTAAACTACTTTTCATCTTTTGAAGCACCAAGGTAGGCCTTTCAATGATCGAGTAGAATCTTGATTTGAAAAGTTTTGAGATAGACTAACTTTGAAAGATTTAAACCATCTATATTCAATGTTAATTGAAGTCTCTCTGGTTAAGTAGAATCTTGGAGGTTACATCTCTATCACTTTCTCTTTTAGATCAATCCTTGTTATCCCATGATGCTTTACTACAAGCCTTAGAAACTCCTAAGTCATCTAATTGTATACTTTAGGGATTCAACTTGGCTATAGTGTCATAACCAATCAAAGATAACTACTTGACTATAAAGATGGCCTTCCTTTTCTTTAACACTAGTGACCGTGAAAGGCATGACCTTATAAATGATAAATTCTAATGGAAATTATAAATAATGACATCATCCTAGCATCATTGACCCATCCTTTAATTAGAAGCATGTAAAGAGGGTGTATTTATCAAATTTGAAATAGGTAATGTGGATTCATCTTCAAGACATCCTTCCTTTTGACTGGGCATAATGTTGGATAATCATGATAGCATCTTTCTTCTTCAATAAGGTTGACTTCAAACTTTAATCTTCTTCTTAGTGAAAATGTTTGCATCAAAAGTTTACAAAGTAGGAATAGAATAGGTTCAATTTTGAGTTTTGTACTACCTTTAGAGATGTATTGGGCACTTCATTATGGTCTTAGGTAAAGCGGTCTTTAAACTACAAAAGTAACCTAACCAAGTCATTGACATTTTCTTTTGACTTATCATATATGGATGTTGGGAGGGTGGGTGGACTACCTTTATGTTAGAGGTTAATCTCCTCATTGGTTGATGATGTAATTTCTTCTCAACTTTGTGAGCTATCCTACTTAAAATTCTTCAAAATTATTTAAGCAAAGGAGGTAGATTAGGAAAAAGATGATTTTATTACTTCATTTGAAGGTTTATCTACAACTATTGAATCCTCTTTTGAGCTTGAAGAAAGAGATGAAGAAAATTTGATATCTAGTTATATATATATATATATATATATATATATATATATATATATATATATATATATATATATATATATATATATATATATATTAGAGGTTAGGAGCAACTCTTAACTTCCAATCCTATAATAATATCATGAAATAATAGAATTGAAGTCAAAGTGTTCGTATACCTACTAAGTTTCTAGTCATATCATTCATGAATTATTCTTTTTAGAACATTTTTATTTTACTATTATCTACTCCAAAGACTGGTCAAAAGTAGACTCAAAATTTATTTAGTATATTTTTTTTCTCCCCTTTTTTTTTGGAATTTACACCTCATACACATGATTTATCATTTGGATTCCAAATCAATGTGTTTTATTGGTGCTTTACTTTTCTCTTTTTCTTCTTTTTCTTTTTTCTTCATTCATTTTTTTCATTTTTTCTTTTATTTCTTTTCTCTTTTTGTTTCATTTTTTCTTTCTCTCATTTTCTTGAGTCCTTTTTTATATTATGTTCTTTAGAGGGGATTGCTTGTCTTTCCTTTTCATAGGATATTCTATGTCTAGTATGACTTGAGGAGGTTGCCACTAATTTAGCAAGGAAGAATTAGTTTAAGTTCCAATCAAACACTCCTCTATCTCCTTATAGAAGGTGACAGTGCACTCATTATTTTAGCTTAGTGGGCAATTTATACTCATCAAGCATAGATCTACTTAATTCAATTAATATTCTATTTTTTTCTCTCTACTACTCCATTTTGTTGGGGAGTTCTAGGTGTAGAAAAATTATGTCTAATCCCATGTTCATCATTAATCCTCAAATAATTTATTTTCAATTTTTCCACCATGATCTTTGAACCCTATTAATCAAAAGGCCTTGTTCTCCTTGAATATATTTAGAAAACTTTCTAAACTCACCAAAACATCATCCTTGTAAATTACAAAATAAAAAGTCTATCTAGAAATCATCAACAATTACAAAACCATAATTTTTCCACCTAAGTGGTGGTGCTAATTAGACCAAATAAATCCATGTGTAATAATTCTAGAGGTCTAGAAGTAGAAATAATATTTTTTACTTTTAAATGAGCTTCTAGAATGCTTACTGAATCTAGTATACATATTGAATAGATTCATATAGAGACAATAACTCATATTAAACAAGTTTGTTTATGTGAGCATCTAATATCTAGTTCCTTCAGTTATACCATATATCATCATATTTCTTTTAAAACATAGAAATTTTCATGTAATCATGGTAATAAAATGTGTAAAATTATTACAAGTCCTAGCATTTAATTCATCATGTTTACTTTAGCTTCTACATTCCTTAAATTTTCTACTTTAATGCCATTTATTTCATATATGTATGATTGAATTCAACATATACCACATGCATGCATCTTGATCTCTTAAAAAAATACTAATTCTATTTTTCCAATAATCAAATGGTGCACTTATCTAAATGTGGATCTATTGATTATCCCTCTGTAGTGAACCCTTTGAAACCTTGTGCCATAGTGAAAAGATCTCTCTTGATGTTAAAGCCAATAAAAAATCCTAGGCTCATACCAATTTGAGTTTATAGCACCTAGAGGTTAAGGGAATTAAAATGATATTAAAAAAAAAGTTAAATCTTAAATTCTATGTTTTAATAGAAAATAATTTTGATTTTTGTGTATAAATTCTTAATGCAACAAAAAAAGTACATTAAAGTGAGACAAAGGATCCAATTTTTTACATGGTTACCAAGCTCAAAACTAGCCTATGTCCATGCCTAGCCAAAGAATCCTCTAAATGCAAAATAGCATTAAATAGTATTCTTCAACAGTGTACAATTCTAATAAATAGTACTCTAAAAATTTATATAAATTTTATAGATGAAAAATACAAATAACAAATTTTGATAAAATATATCTCTCACAAATATCCAAGCTATCCAATTCAAAAGTGATCTCACAACTTATAAATGATCATTTTATAACTTACTAATTTGGCAAGATTATTTTTTACTTAATTTTCAAAAAAATATTAAATAAATATCTTAAAGTGATCTTACTAAGATTTTATTTTATGTTATTACAATTTGTAGATTAATATAAGAATGATTTCAAAATAAATCCATAATAGTCTATTGCACATAAATTAAATTTCAAGGAATAATTTTAAGCTTAAGAGAAACTATAACTAGTATGTATATAATAGTGTAAGAAAGATAAACTTTTTAATAAACTTCCTTTTTCTTAATTATTAAACAATGAAAAAAACAAAATTTACTAAATTTCAGTAAGATAAATTTTTTAAAATAAAGGATATTAGTTTAAATAAAATGATAAGTGACAAATAAAATAATTTAAATTTTATAATTTTATTTTGATAAAGAAACTTGATTTATAATAGATCAAGCATATACTCTAAAATTCCTTAATTTATTTTATTTTAAATGAAGCTTTTAATTAATGCAACTAATCACAAAATAGTTAAATAAAATTAGTATATGATAGATTTAAATTAGTAGTAAATCTTTTAATTAAAAGAGATCACAGCAATCTAAAATAATTTCAACACAATAAATTCGAAATGTTTAATTAAATATGTAAGAATAAATTATCTTTCAAATAATTGATAAATATTTCAAGAAAGAAAGTTGTAATATTTTAACAAGTTGAAATAAATCTACAACTATTACAAGAGTTTTCACAAATAATTGAAACTTTGATGTACTTAATAGAAATATAAATTAATAAATAGATGGTGAAAATAGTATGAACAACTAAAAGGATTAAGATGAAGAAAACAAACTCAAGTAATTTGAGAAAGCATGCTTAGATGAAGATGTTGGCGCTTAACCAAGGATTGATCTTGCAATATTTGGAGAAAGTTAGAAGGAAAATCTAGGAAATTTTTCTCTTAGCTTTAATTGAATTTGAATGAGGAATGCTTTCATGAGAGAATGAGGGTATTTATAAGCAGAAGGTTATTTTGAATTATTTCAAAATATATTATTCTAACATCATTTTATCATATAATAATTTAATATTCAATAAATATAATTTATATTAAATAAATATTAAATTCAAATAGCCAAAATTCAACTATTAACATGGGCAAGTAAAAAAATAATCAAATATGGCTCTTAATATATTCAAAGCATGCATCATGCATTCATTATTAAATTATAATGTTTGAAAAGTCATAATAAATTCAATTTTAATCAAACATGGGCCATGAACCTATCAAACTAAAGGAAAAAAAAATCCAAGGCATCCATGGGGATGAAATCGATATAAATTCCTTGAATACAAAATGACTTTGGCTAAAATACAAATTTCCACATATTTTGTTCATTTTGAAATATGACATTTAAATATTATGATATAGTTTATATATAATCATACATAAGTTAGTTATCATATAACCTTAAAATTAAATATAGTATATAAACTAATTACACTTAATAGTCATAATTTATTATCATTTATTATTTTGACAATTCAAATGCTATGTATTAAACATATAAGTGAATGTTAATTAGATAGATTTATATAAATTAACCTCATTATCATTATTTAAAATAAATAAAAAATAATATGTTATGAAAACAAATTGATTCAAAAATGAACTCATATGAATTTCTAAGATAGTTATAAATGCATATGACCTAAAATATTGTAAAGCTACATTATCCATTTTGATCTATCTTTCATTCTTCTATTCTTGCAATTTCCTCAAACATATTGTGAGATGTAGATATGTAATTAGTAAATTATATACAAATACATAAAACATACATTAGAACATCCAAGCATTCATTTGTTATCATCAAAATTCATCAAATTGAACATAAGGCTCATTAAGCCAATATAAGATAGTTTAAGACCTTAAGATTAACATTCAGAATAGTTTGATGCCCTTATTTTAGATTGTGAGGTGTATCTTAAGAAGGATTTGGAATTAGATTATTTCCAATGACTGGTTTGCTTCTTCCTATGGTGTTGATCAAAGTGGTAGGACCCTGCCACTATAATAATTATCTTCTATGATATATTCTAAAAGAGAGGTAGAATTGATGTCTACTAACTCTTTTATGGTGCCCAAAATTTCTTTTATTAGATATGATGATTCTAACTCTTTGTCAAAAGTGACTCCAAGAAATTATTAAAATTAAGCAAAAATTGTCACAAATAAAAAAACCTAAGGCTGACTACGATTCTTGAAATTTACCTCACCGAGGATGATTTTCGATGGCGCTGATGATTCGAGTGCACTCCTGAGGGCAAGAAGAAGCATTGGAATGGGTTCGGGCTCTTGCTTCACTTCAGAATAATATATCCACCAATGGTCACTTTCCTCACAGAAATCCACTTATTTTTTATGGATTTTTCTCAAAAATAAAGTGGGAATGGTTGTCGGTTGGTTTGGGAGCTCTAGGATAGTGAAATGAGTGTACTGCCTCTCTATTTTTTTGCCTCCTTGCAATGGCCAAAAATCACCTCATTCATGGTGATTATTGGCTCCAAGTGGGTGTCCTTGGCTTAGGGTGGTTGGGATTCTCCTTAAGTGACTTAATTTGGTTGGCCAAGGCATAGTAGGTGGCTGCTATGAAGGCCAAGTGGTGTCCTAGCAAAGGGAAGTGGAGACCCTTCATGCCAAGTGTTCTAATGGGGGAGGGGAGGTGATTTCAACTCTCTATGAGTCATGGCTGACCCAACCACTTCCTAGGTTAGGTTGGACAGTTTCCTTGGAGCCTAGGTGGACCAATGGATGAGTACCAAGTGGACAATGAAGAGAAATGACCATTTACATAAGTTTTTTATCTTATATGATACCCTTAGCCCAAGGGTTGAGTGGTCATTTAGCATTGAATTTGATTTAGACAAATTTGAAATGACCCAAAAGTGAATTGGACCAAATTTCATGTCATTTGGATTTCATTTGGTTATGTTTGGCTCAATTTAACCCATTTGGGTCAGATTGGATCAAAATGGGTTAGGTTGACCAATTGGTCAAATTAGGTCAAACCAAGGGTTAGGTCAAGTTAATATGACAATTTGGATAGGATTGCATGCTTTGGTTTTATTGAATTTGGATTTAATTTGGGTTTAGTCTAATTTAACCCTTTATGTTAATTTGGGTCAACTTGGGTCAAGATGGCTAATTGGTCTAGTTTTGGCTCAATTGAAGGTCAAGTCATGTTTAAATATTGATTTTAGTTTGATTTGAATCATTGGTTTCAATGGATTTGTCTTAGGTTGTAATTTGGCTAGTTTGGGTTCATATAGGCTAAAGGGTTACTTTGGTCAATGGGCTAGGTTGAATTGGTTTGACCCAATTTATATCAATAGATCATCCTAGGGTGATCAACATTCATGACATCAAGTTTGGATTGGCATAATTAACATTAATTTGGATTGAATTGGATTTTGGTTCATGTAGGTCAAATTAGCCACTTTGGGTCAAGTGAACCAATTAGATTTAGTTGGCTTGATTTTGGGAAGAGTTTGATTTAGTTGAGTTTATATATAGATTTGAGATTGATATATAAATTCAATTGCAATTGGTTTGTATTTAAATGAGTTTTGGTTCATTTGAATATTTTAAGTAAAAAGGTTGGGTTTGACTTGGGTTGATTATGGTTTGACTAGATGATTATAGGTTTCATTTATATTTGGATAGATGATTGAAGGAATGATTGATTAAAGAGAAAATCCATTGATTTTGGCTTGATTTAGATGGGTTTTGGCCAAGTTCAAGGAAATGGCTTAAAGGGTTTAAATTAGGTTTTGATTTAAGTTTGGATTTGTTTTGGCTATTTTGAAATTATATTTCAATTATATTTGATATGATAATTGAAGGTATAATTGATTTGTAAAAAAAAATCAGTTGAGGTTGGATTGAATTGGATGGAAATTTGGCTAAGTTCATGAAGGTTGATTAAAAGGCTTGGGAAGGATTTCAAGTTTGGATTTGATCTTGAGTTTCAATATTTTGGAATTGAGTTTGGACTTGGATTGGGATTTGAAATTGAGTTTGAGGTTTGGTTGGAAATTTGGATTTGAATTGAATTTAAGGTGTACATAGATTGGGTTTAGGTTATAGGGTAGATGACTTTTCTAAGTCCTTAATGGCATAATCCTATCATTAACCCTTCTAAGTCTCTAATTTAGGTCAAGTGTTTGCTTAATCCCTAGAAGTGTCTTATGACTAAGGAAACCTTAGTGTCCAGAAGGTACCTAGGTCTAAAAAGAGGAGGTTGAGAACTCACTCCAAAGGTGAGGTCAGCAGTGTGTTACTTGGTTGATGAAATTGAAAAGAAGAAATGTTGAATCTAAATTTGTTCTATGTTAAAAAAACAAACCCTAAACTAAAACCTAAACCCTAAACCTAAAACCTAAACCCTAAACCCTAAACCCTAAACCCTAAAACCATAAACCTTAAACCCTAAACCTTAAACCCTAAAACCCTAAAACCTAAACCCTAAACACTAAAACCTAAACCCTAAACCTAAACCCTAAACCCTAAACCCTAATCCCTAAACCCTAAACCCTAAACCCCAAACTCTAAATCCTAAACCCTAAAACTAAAATAAACTAAAAAATAAAAAATAAACTAAAAAAAAAAACCTAAACCTAAACCCACCGCCACTTGACCTCATGCTCGGGATTCCCTTTTCCCTCTCATTTTGGTTTTCTGCCGCCGATGGCTATTTGGCATGATTCTCATTGGATTCCTTCTAGAATTAATGGTCGATAGCTGCTTTCATGTTTTACTTGGAGTGATGCCATGGTTTGGCATCTTCCATGATGATTTCATCGGGGAAACTACTAGGCATCAACTACCATGCTTTGGCTACTTTGAAATCATTCAAAGACATCCTCACTGGTAAGGATAGTTATTCAAGTGAGTCCCTAAAACTTATTTTGACTTCTTTTTGAGGCATGCCAATGGTTATGTGCTCTGTTCTGATTATGGAAAAGCTTCCTAAGCCATTTGATTTCACTTTGGTTGGAAAGTTTACTCTTTGTAGGCTAAATATAGAAAATATTCACTTTTATTCATAGTCTAAAATTTTGGGTGCTTTTATGATTGGTTTATTTGATCCCCATGACATTTTAATTTAGTTAATGAATGATTTGGATTACTGAAGTGTTTTTGCTCGTCGTTCTTATTTTGTTTTCAATTTCCAAATGAGGTTGTCAAAATGGACTCCACTATTTGATATTAGGGAAGAATCCCCAATCATTCTGGTTTGGATTTCTCTCCCTAATATGTGAATTCTTTCATTCATTCCTTTTGTTGTGGGTGCTTTATTTGGTCGGCCATTGCAAATTGATCAGTCAACAACTATGAAATCTCGACCTTCTATGGCTAAAATCCTTATTGAATTGGACATTACTAAGAAACACCCTAAAGAAATCTGGTTAGGATCTTATGGTTATATGAAAGTTGATTTAGAAATTTCCTTTCTTTTGTTCTCATTATAAAATCCATGGGCATGATAATTCTGAATATTTCATTCTGCATCCTCACCCTAAAAAAAAAAATTCCTATTCAAAAAACTATTGTTCCTAACCCTAGGCCAACCACTATTATATATCAAAAAGTTAATTCAAAAAAAGGATTCATTGAATGTTCCTAATAAGGCTATTTTACCTCTTATTTCTTTTGTGCAATTGAAGGTTTCTAATGTGGAAAATAATAATTTCTCTAAACTTTTGTATGTTGAGTCTTTTTCCTCTTAGTCGATCCCCATATCCTTATCAATTTTGATTGAGAAAAATGAAGCTTTAATTTTAAATATTAATGAGGATATCAATGTTATGCATCATTCAAATTCAATGGAAAATATGTCTTTGGTTTCTAATGATATTTAGTTTGAAAAACCTGACTTTATTTGGTTTTGTCTAATAATTTGGGTATTGAAGAAGAATGGCTGGATGTTCACACTTGCCTTCTTAATAAATCTGTTTCAGTTCCCTCACTTTCTATACTTGATGCTCATTTGCCTTTAATAAATTCTAATGGCTTGGAAGAAGGAGAACTCACTTTTATATAGGAGAATTCCCCTAAATCTGTGACTAATGTTGTTGAATCCTTCTCAGATGATGATTCTATGAGAAAAGGAAATTGTTTCAAAACTTATCATGCTAAAAAGAAAAAAATGTTAAAAATTTCCCTCCCAAATTGTCCAAAAATACTAGATCTGTTGCGGCCTCCCTCTCTCTCTTAACCTTTTCTTAACCCCTTATGTTTAATTTTCATGTTTGGAATGTTAGAAGGATTGGTCTATATTTGTAACCATATTAGAGACCTTTGTCGTATTCATAATATTTCTTTACTTATTATTTTGGAGGCTCTTATTCATGCAAACAAAATAAACCATGTTGCTAGAATGATTAGTTTTAATAAATTTTTCTCTAATTTTAGTAATAAAATTTGGTATTTTTTGGAATAATTTTGTGGAGGTTTCTATTCTTAATGAATTTCAACAAGCTTTCACGCTCAAATATCTTATGGTGACTATTGCATTTTGGGCTCTTTTATCTATGCATCTTGTAATAGATTTGGTAGAAATCATTTTGGAAAAATTTGAGGAATTTTGCTACATTAGTCAATAAACCTTGGTTTGTTGGTGGGGATTTCAACACAATTTTGTTCTCTTTTGAATGAATCAGTGGTTTCCCTCCTAATATTTATTCTATGGAAGAATTTTCCAATATGATCCTTGATTGTAATTTGATTGATATTGGCTTTAAGGGTTCAAATTTTACTTGGCAAAACTCTAGACTTTGGCAAAGGTTGGACCAGATTCTTTTTAAATCTCATTGGATTACTCATTCGTTTATTACTTTTGTCAATCATTTAAGTAGAACCTTATCGGATCATGCTCCTCTTTTGGTTTCTATTAAAGATAACTCTAATAGATTGAAAAAATTTCTCTCATTTTAGATTTCAGAACATGTGGATTCAACATATTGATTTCTTTAATGTTGTGGTTAACAATTGGAAAGCTACCTTACATCGACAATTCAATTATGGGGATGAATAGATTTTGGTTTAAGCTTAAAAGACTTAAACAAAATTTGGGTTGGGAACAAGCATTATTATAAATACCTTTTTTAATATCAAAGAAATGGAAAAATTGGTTTGTGATCTTGAAGTCTCGGTTATGTTTGATCTACTAAGATTAGATACTTGGAGGTGAAAGATAAACTTGTTAATTTTAAAATACGAAGAGACTTATTGGCCCAAAAACTGAAACATATTGTGGATGATGAGAAATACTAAATATTTCCATGCTTTGGTTAATAAAAAAAAGAAAGCTTTAAATAATATTCAAAAAATTAAAGATGACAATGGAGAATGGATTAGGAGAATAATGATATTAATATTAATTACTTTAGAAATATGCTTAATACAAGTTACTCTTATGAAGCTATTTCTAAATACTTGATTCATTCTATTATAAACAATAATGGCAATGATTTGCTTACTATTGTACATAATGAAGAGGAAATTTTTAAAGTTCTTAATAGCATGAACATAGATTATGTTGCTGGTCTGTAGGGTTTCACTACCCAAAATTTTCAAAATTCTGGTTTATTATTAAAAATGATTTAGTTGAGGCTATGGTTGATTTTTTAATGGTAATCCTTTTCCTAAATATTTTTCTAGCACTTATATTGTTCTCGTACCTAAGAAAGATAATTGGACAATTGCAGTGATTTTAAACCTATTATTCTCTACACCTTCTTCAATAAGCAGATTTCTAAAATTCTAACCAATAGGATCAGGCCTTTACTTCATAGGATTATCTCAATAAACCAAACTAGTTTTGATAGAGGTACATCTATTTTTGATAATATTCTGCTTGCTCAAGAATTAATTCATGATTTAGATGCTAAGACTAGAGGTGGCAACATTTTGTTCAAATTAGATATTACCAAAGCTTTTAACAATATCTCTTTGGATTCCCTCACCCATATTTTGAATTTATTTGGATTTTTTAATAAATTTAACTTTCTTATTAAAATTTTTATTAATAATGCCTCATTTTCTATTTATCTTAATGTGCAAGCCTTGGGCTTTTTTCCTTCTTCCCATGGCCTAAGATAAGGGGATCCTCTATCTCCTGCCTTATTTATTATTGTTGTTGAGTACTTATCTTGGAGCATCAATGATCTATTCTTAAACAATCCTAGTATGTATTACAAAACTCTTGGTGGTCTTCCTATTTCTCATTTAAGATTTGCATATGATTTCATTATTTTTTGTAATGCTTCTATTCATCATATCAAGAATCTTAATATTTTTTTAAATAAACTTGGTAGAGAAAGTGGTCTATCTATCAATAATAGCAAAAGCTATTTTATTACTTCTTCAAGCATCTCCAATAATAAAATTAATCAAATCCTTCATATCACTAACTTTAAACATCAACACCTTCCTCTTAAGTACTTAGGTGCTCCTCTTTTTAAAGGTCCGAAATGATCCCATCTTTTTGATGAGTTAATTAAATAAATTTTAAATAAAATTTATGTTTGGAAATTTTATTTACTTTCCTTTGGTGGTAGGCTCACTATTCTTAAAAGCACTCTCAATTCTATGCCTCTTAATTTGATTCAAACTATTATCCCCACTAATGCTACTCTTATCAAAATTGATCATTTGCTTAATAAATTTTTTAGGGTTCAAATAATTCTAATAAAAGAATACATTAGACTTCCTAGAATAAATGTTGTCGTCCCTTGGGTGAAGTAGTCTAAGTTGCTCACCAATTCGGGAAGCTATTACTGCCTTCTATCATAAGCTCTAGTGGAATTTTAGAAAGAATGATAGCCTTTGGGCTTATTTTATGATCAAAACATATTGCCAAGGTAAACACCCTCTTATCTGTACTTATAAATTTGGTGACTCTCTAGTTTGGAAAAGGCTTTACTCCATTAAATGGGTTGTTGAAGCCTTAATATATTGGGGTATTCATTGGGTTCCTTCTCTCTCACCACTCTTCTGATCTCTCTATTTCTTTTGATAACTTTAGAAATATCCCAATTTTCTCTAACAAACCTAACCAAATTCTCTTTAAGCTTTCTTACAATGGTTATTTTATTCTTAAAGCTATTTGGAATTTTTGTAGAGATAAGTAAAACTCCTCTAATGTTTTCATTAAACTTTCGAACAATATCATTCCCATTTCTTATTCGATTTTAGCTTGGAGGATTTTGAATAACTTTATTTATGTGGACTCTTTGCTCTTGAATAAAGGGTTATATTTGCCTTCAAAGTGCTATTGTTGCTTTCATATTGAAAATGTTAATCATGTTTTTGTCAATGGTGCTATTTCTTCTAAATTATTTTTATGGTATGATGATTTATTTAATACAAACTACTTTCATGGCTCTCTTTCCATATATCAACTTCTTGAAGTTTGTTTCCACAAAATTGTGAAAGGTCATATCAAAGTTCTAGTTGTTATTACCCTTATCTGGTTCTTCTGGATGTACAAAAATGATGGTAAATATCATGGTATTCCTATGAGCCAAAAAAGGATCTTGGCTAGACCCAAATAAAAATTTTAAGCTCTATTTAATGCCAATCTTATTAGTAACATTCATTTTAGAGGCTACAATTTTCTAAAATTGGGCATCATTACGATGTTGACTCTTATAAAATAGTTAGGATTATCCATTGGATCAAACCCAAAGAAAATTTGATTAAAGTGAATACTAATGGTTATGTTGCTTCTAATAAATATGGTTGATGGTATTCTTAGGGATTACGATGCTGTCATTTGTGTTTTTTCCTATCCTCTCAAAGCCTATTCTATTATCTACTGAGCTTATAGCTGTCAATAAAGTAATTGAAATTTGTTTGAATAAAGGTTTCCTCAACATCTGGATTGAAGTTGATGTGCTCTTGCTTCTTAGCATGCTAAACTCTAATAGAACAGAAAATGCTGATTTATTTTATGTTCTCAATCATACTAAAAATCTTCTTTCTTAAGTTCATTATAAAATTTCCCATATCCTTTATGAGGGTAAAGCTTGTGCTAATTTCTTGGCTACTTTAGGTGCCAACTTAACTGATTTCACATTATTTGATAATCAAAATTTGCCTAAACTTTTAATGGGTTTTGTCAATCTTAATAACACTAGATTACCTTATCTCAGATTATAATTTTTTTTGGCTTGGTTTTTTTTGTTGGTTTTTGATGAGCCATTGATTTTGGTTCCCTTTTGTTAAACCCTCTTTAGGTTGTGGTCATTTGCTTATTTTCTCTCTTAGGCCTATGCTAGGTTTTCTTTTTGAGCTTTTTCTTTTGGGTTGGCCTAGTGGTTCTTGTTTTTCTTCCTGGGTTATTTTGGTTTTTTTGGATGCTATTTGCTTGGCTGGGTAATTATTATTGCTTGGTTGTTTTTTGTGACCTTCATTTGGGTGGTAGCTTTGCCTGCTATTTTATACATTGCATTTTTCATATCTCTGGGTTGGTTGCTTCCTTAATTGAGTTGCATTTTTTGCTTTTGTGGTGGTTGGCTGGGTGGACTGGGTTGGTTGGCTAGCTAGTAGTGTTAGCTAGTTTATCTACTTCTGTTGGTGGCAGGGGCTATTGGTGGTCTAATTTTGAATATGATTTGGCAAGGTGGAGGTTATTTGTTGATTATTATTTCTTTTTTTTTTGTGGATTGGGTTTTGGTTGTTGGTTTTGCTAGTTTGGGTTTAATTTCTTTTGGTCGTGGTTTTACCTCTTCTGTAATAGTCTTCCTCTCTTCACTGCAGCTGCTTTGTTTTTATTATTATTTTGGGTTGGCAGGTTGATGGATATTTAGTGGATGTTGTTTTGCCTTGGGATCTGGTGACTTGGTTTGGTGTATTGGTGCCTAACTTGGCTATGGTTATGATGCTTTCACTCATTGATATTTCTCCAACTTTTTGATATTGGTTTGGTGTGTTCTGTTGTGTACTCACTCGATGGATGGCTTTTAGTTTGTCTTACTAGTCTTTGCTCCATTTTATTTTTGGCTGGCTATTCACCTCACCTGGATTAGAATTTCTGCTACTTTGGTTGGGTTTGGTGGATGTTGTTGTTTACTTCTACACTTTTCCTAGTTGTCTTGGGTGGTTTTGGCATGATGGATGTTGTTGGTCTTATCACTGATTTGGATTTTTTGTTCCTCTAGTGGATGGTTGGGAGGCTATGTTGGTTGGCTGGGTTGGTTGGCTATTTTGGTTGGTTGGGTTGGTTGGATGGGTGGCTATTTTGGCCTATCATTCCTGCTCTATTGGTGACATGTTGGTTGGCTTGCTCTGCTATGGTTCTCCTCTTCTTGGGTGGCTTGCCTTTCATGTTTGCTTGTGGAAGACATGAGCTCTTGTGTTTTTTCTTTTTCTTCTTATTTTTTTTTGGTATGTGTTGTTAAGGTCATGATGCTTGCTCCCTTTGATGTTGTTATTCCTCTTTGGTGGTGGCTTTGGGGGTGTTCCAAATGTACTGCTACTATCCTTGATGGTTGGTTGATTTTTTGACTTATTGGTGCTTATGCGAGTTTGTAGATGATGTGCTACAAGAGGTTTGGCAATGATGGCCTTGATGTTTCCCTCTCTATCTGGTATGTATGATTTTTTATATGTTTGGATGAACTTGTGTTGATGCTTCATGTAAAAGGACTAGTATGTTGTTCTTTCTTTCTTTTTTGTAACTCAATTTGGTTTTACTTTTGCTTTTGTTTTTTTTTTCTTATATTATTATAATAGTTAGGGGGTTTATCTCTTTAGGACTTATTGTAGCTCTTTGAGCATTAGTTTAGAGGTTTAACCCATCCAAGTACTTTGTACTTTTTCTTTGTGGCAATAAAATTCCCTTAATTTCCATAAAAAACCCTAAACCCTAAGAATGGGTAGAACCTTGAGAGCATGAACATCACCATCAACCAGGCTCAATCTAGATCTGGCAGTGGAGGCAAAGGTGAAGGCATCGATTATCGCAGTGGTGGTGGGGGATCTGGATGTGCTGGTGGATATGGTGGTGGTGGTTAGATCAGTGGTGGTTATCGAGCCGGGAAGAGCAACAGAGGTTACAGCCATGGTGGTGACGGAGGGAGAGATCGGGGATATGATGGTGGATCTCGCTACTCAAGAGGATGGCGTGGTTCTGATGGAAATTAGATAAACTAAACAACGACCGATCTGATCTGTTGCTTATGGAACTATGTCTTTACAGTAGAGACGATTTTAGTTATCTACGGTTTTTTATTTACTCTATGCATGCTCATTTTTAATCTATGTCGTCGCTTGTGTCTTAGAAAACTTGGTGTGTTACTTGGTTGTGGAAATCAAAAAGAAGAAATGTTGAATCTGAATTTTTTTTCTATTAAAAAAGCAAAAATCCCAAACCCTAAACTAAAACTTGAACAATAGACCTTAAACGTAAACCCTAAACCCTAAACCCTAGACCCTCAACTAACCATAACCCTCAAAAAGCTAAAAACCTAAACCTAAACTAAATAAAACCTAAAAATAAAATAAATAAAAAACCTAAACCAAAATAAAATAAAAACCTAACCTAAAACCTAAACCTAAACCTAAACTTAAACCTAAACTTAAAAAGAAAATAAAATAAAAAATAAAAATTAAACTAGACTAAAAAATAAAAAACTAACCTAAAATAAAAAAATTAAAAAACCTAAATAAAAGAAAAAATAAACCTAAATAAAAATAAAATACACCTACAATAAAATAAAATAAATAGTAAATAAAAACCTAAATCTAAAAAATAAATCTAAACATAAAACATAAAATAAATAAAAAAATAAAACCTAAACCTAAACTAAAAAAAAAATAAACCTAAAATAAAAATAATAAACCTAAACCTAAGCTAAAATAAACAAAACTAAAATAAATAAAACCTAAACCTAAACCTAAAATAAACTAGACCTACACCTAAACCTAAACCCTAAATAAAATAAAATAAACTAAAAATTAACCTAAACCTAAAATAAAAAATAAAACCTAAAAATAAACTTAAAATAAAACCCTAAAACCTAAACAAAACTAAAATAAAATAAAATCTAAAACTCAACCTAAAAAAAAACTAAACCAAAAAAATAAAATAAAAATAAAACTAGTTAAAAAATAAACTTAAACCTAAACCTAAACCTAAGAAATAAACTAAAATAAAAAAACCTAAACTAAAATAAGTAAACCTAAAATAAATTAACTAAATTAAATAAAAATAAAAAAAATAAAATTAACTATAATAAAAAACATACTAAATAAACCTAAACCTTACATAACTTAATTTTAAAATATGAAATAAATAAAATAAAAAAACATAAAAAACCCTAACCTTAAACCTTGAACCTAAATCAACACTCTACTAACCTAAACCCTAAACCCTAAACCCTAAAACCCTAAGCCCTAAACCCTAAACCCTAAACCATAAAACCTACAATCCTAAACACTAAACCCTACCGGAATCCCTAAATCATTAAAAAGCTAAAAACCTAAGCCTAAACTAAATAAAACCTAAAAAATAAAAAAAATAAAAAAACCTAAATCTAAATAAAATAAGAAAATAAGATAAAGTAAAAACCAAAACCTAAACCAAAACCAAAACCTAAACCTAAACTAAAACCCTAACCTAAACCTAAAAATAAAATAAAATAAAATAAATACAAACCAAAACTAAACTAAAAATAAAATAAACCTAAGAATATAAAACCTAAATAATATAAAAACAAAATGTAAAATAAAAATAAAATAAACCTAAAATGAAATAAAATAAAATCTAGAAAAAAACCTAAACCTAAAGAATGTACCTAAAAATAAAAAGAAAAAAACCTAAACCCTAACAAAAAAAAACACAAAACCTAATATAAATAATAAATAAAATAAAATAAACCTAAACCTAAATAAATAAACTAAACTAAAATAAATAAATAAAACCTAAACCTAAACCCTAAACTAAAAAAAAAACCAAAAAAAAAATCTAAACCTAAACTAAAATATAAAACTAAAATAAACCTAAAATAAAACCTAAAAAAATAAAAAATAGAGCTAAACCTAAACCTAAATAAAAATAAACCCAAACATAAAAAAATAAAATAAAATAAAACTAAACTAAGAAATAAACCTAAACCTAAACAAAAAATAAACTAAATAAAAATAAAACTAAAATAAAGAACCTAAAATAAATAAAATAAACTAAATAAAAAAAATAAAATAACTAACTAAAATAAAATGGATTAAACTAAAATAAAACTAAATAAACTAATAAACCTAAACTTGTTTACTTAATTTTTTTATAAAAAACCCTAAAACCTAAACCCTAAACCTACAAACCACAGCTAAAAAAAAACTCTAAAATATAAACCCTAAACCATAAACTAACCTACCTAAACCACATGCCTAAACCCTAAACTCCACAAACCCTAAACTAACCTAAACCCTAAAACCCTAAAACTCCAAACCACAAAGCCTAATGCCTAACCACTAAACTAAACACACTAAACCCTACCTAAAATTAAAAACCAAACTAACACTAAACCCAACCTAAACCCTAAGCCCTAAACCTAACCAACCCTAAACCCACAAACCTAACCACCATAACCAACCCCCAGAAAAAGCATAAAGCTAAACCCAACCCTAAACCATAAACTAAACCCTAAAGCCTAAAGCCTAAAGCCTAAACCCTAACCCTAAACCCCAAACCCTAATCTTAAACCTGAAGGAACAGAATAAATTAAAAAAATAAACCTAAATGCAAAAACCTAATAAAACTAAACCATAGAATGGTAACCTTGAGAAACATCACCAACCAGCTCGTCTAGATCTTTGGGGAATGAAGAAGTGGCGGTCATCACAGTAGTGGTGGGGGATCTAGAGTTGTTGGTGGTGGTCGGAGCAGTGGTGGTTATGGAGGCAGGAGGAGCAACAGAGGTTACAGCTATGGTGGTGGCAGAGGGAGAGATCAGGGATATGATGGTGGATCATGCTGCTTGAGAAGCCTGGTGGTTTTGATGGAAATTAGAGAAACTTAAGAATGGCTAATGTCCTACATATGGAGCTGTATTTACATAGAGATGGTTCTAGTTATCCAAGGTTTTGATTTGCTCTATCTTTTTTCTTATCTATGTCATCTTGTCTTAGAAAACTTGGTGTGTTACTTGGTTGATGAAATCAAAATGAAGAAATGTTGAATCTGAATTTGTTCCCTATTAAAAAAAAAACCAAAAACCCTAAACCCTAAACTAAAACATGAACCCTAGACCTAAAACCAAAACCATAAATGCTAAACCCTAAACCCTAAACCCTAAACCCACCTAAACCCAAAACCTAAACCACAAACCTAAACCCAAAACTAAACCCTAAACCACAGACCACACCCTAAACCCTAAACCTAAAACCCTAAACCCTAAACCTAAACCTACACTAAACCCTAAACCTTAAAAAACCTTAAACCCTAAACCCTACCCCACCCTGATAAAACTTAACCACAAAATAAATCCTAATAAAATATAAAAGTTAAACCTAATTAAAATAAAATAAAATAATATATAAATAAAATAAAATAAAATGAACCTAAATAAATATAAAATATAAAATATATTAACATAAATAAAACTAAATAAACCTAAACTACTTGGTTGACTTAATTTTTAAAACCCTAAACCCAATAACCATACACACTGACCTGAGCCACTAAACCTACCTAAACCCTAAACTGGCCAAACCTAAACCACCTAAACCCTAAACCATAAACCTGACCATAAACCTAAACCAGCCATAAAACCCAAACCAAGGCCAAAACCCAAAACCACACTAACTACTACTAATCTAAACTAAATAAACTAATATAAAATAAATAAAACATCAACCTAAATAAAACAAAAAAAATAAAAATAAAAAATAAAACCTAAACTAAAACCTAAACCAAAACCTAAAAATAAAATAAAATAAAATATACTAAAATAAAATAAACTAAAACCAATTAAATATAAACCTAAACTAAACTAAAAAGTAAAATAAACCTAAGAATAAACAACCTAAATAAAATAAAAACTAAATGTAAAATAAGAATAAAATAAACCTAAAATAAAATAAAATAAAAACTACATAGAAACCTTAACCTAAAGAATAAACCTAAAATAACACCTAAAATAAATAAAAAATAAAACCTAAACCCTAAACTAAAAAAAACCTAAACCTAAAATAAAAATAAAATAAACAAAATAAAATAAACCTAAACCTAAACAAAAAATAAACTAAACCAAACCATAAACCTAAATTATGTAAAAATATAATAAACTAAAAATTAAACTAAACGTAAACTAAAAAATATAACCAAAAAATAATTCAAAAATAAAAACGTGAAACCTAAACCTAAAAAAATAAAATAAAAACCCAAACCTAAACCTAAAAATATAAAATAAAACTAAAACCTAAATAATAAAATATAAATAAAACTTAACTAAAAATAAACCTAAACCTAAAAAAATAAAATAAAAATAAAACCTAAACTAAAATAAATAAACCTAAAATAATCTAAACTAAATACAAATTAAAAATAAAAAATAAAATGCCAAAAAAAACTCAAATAAACCACAAAATAAACTAAATAAACTAAAATCAAAGGCATTGGTTTACTTAATTTTAAAACAAAGCCTAAAACCTAAACCAAATGGTAAAACCCTAAAATTAAACCCCAAACCCCACAAACCCAAACCTTAAACTAAACCTAAACCCTAAACTTAACCTTACCAGCAAACCCTAAAACTTAAACCACAAACCAGCCCTAAACCTAAAACCTGAGCCAAACCAGGCCTGGCCTAAACCACTAACTTTGGACCACTAGATCTAGCCTGGACCTTAAACCACAAACCTACTGAGCCCTACTCCTGACCTTAAACTATCACAGGCCCTAAACTCTCTAAACCTAAACTAGGCCTGGACCCCAAAGGCCCTGACCCTGAGCCCCAGACCATAAAGGCACAACCTGGCCCCGGCCTTATCAAAAACCTAGCCATAAAGCCCTGAGCCTAAAACCCTGAGCCCTGATCACCACTAAACTTACCCAAGCTGAGCCACTAAACCCTAACCCTAAACCCTGACTTACCCTAAACCCTAAAACCTAAATCCTGGGCCAAAAACCTCCTGAGCCCTAAAATCCTAAAAACCAACCTAAATAAATAAACCTAATAAATAAATGCTAAACCTAAATAAATAAAATAAAAAGCTAATCTAAAACTAAACCTAAACCAAAATAAAATAAATAAATAAAATAAAATAAATAAAATAAAATAAAAAACTAAACTAAAATAAAATAAACCTAAGTATAAAATCTAAAATAAAACTAAGCATAAAATAAAATAAAATAATCCTAAAATAAAATAAAATATAAACTAAATAAACCTAAAAAAATAAACCTTAAAATATAGCCTAAATATAAATAAAAATTAAAACATAAACCCTAAACTAGAAAAAACTTCAACCTAAAACAGAAATAAAATTAACAAAATAAAATAAACCTAAACCTAAACTAAAATAAATGAAACCTAAACCAAATCCTAAAATAAACTAAACTTAAACTTAAACCTAATATAAAAAAATAAACTAAAAATAAACTTAAACCTAAACTAAAAAATAAAACCTAAAAATAAACCCAAAATAAAAACCTAAAACCTAAACCTAAAAAAATAAAATAAAACCTAAACTTTGCTAAAATAAAAATAAAACCTAAACCTAAAAATAAAATAAAAATAAAACTCAACTAAAAGTAAACTTAAACCTAAACCCATGCCTAAAAAATAAACTAAAATAAAAGCCTAAAAAAAATAAATAAATCTATAATAAATAAATAAAATAAAATAAACCTAAAATAAAAATAAATAAATAAATAAAATAAACTAAATAACCTAAACTTGTCGATTTACTTAATTTAAAAAAAAGGCCCACCCAAAATCTAAACCCTAAACCCTAAATTCTCAAAACCCTAAACCCTAAAGTCTAAACACTAAACCTTAAATCCTAAACGCTAAACCCTAACCCTAGTCCTTGAACCGTAAAACCCTAAATCATAAACCCTAAGCCCTAATAACCTAAAAACTTAAATCTAAACTAAATAAATCCTAAAAATAAAATAAATATAAAAATGTAAACCTAAATAAAATAAAAAATAAGATAAAATGAAAATCTAAACTAAAACCTAAACCTAAACCTAAAAATATAATAAAATAAAAAATAAAGTAAATTAAAATAAAATAAATAAAACCTAAATTAAACTAGAAAAATAAAATAAACTAAAGAATAAAAACCTACATAAAATAAAAATTAAACATAAAATAAGACTAAAATAAACCTAAAATATAATAAAATAAAAACTAAGTAAAAACCAAACCTAAAAATAAATAAAACATAAAATATAAAACCTAAACCTAAAATAAAAATATAATAAACTAAATAAAATAAACCTAAACCTAAATTAAAATAAACTAAACTAAAAATATAAAACCTAACCTAAATGAAATAAACTAACATAAACCAAAACATAAACTAAATAAAAATAATAAAAAAAAAACCTAAACCTAAATTAAAAATAAAACACCTAAATAAAAAAATAAAATAAAACCTAATCTTAAAAAAAAATAAAATAACCTAAACCTAAAAATAAAATAAAACCTAATCCTAAAAATAAAATAAAAAAAAGTTAACTAAAACAAACATAAAAACTAAACCTAAAAATAAACTAAAATAAAAAACTAAAAAAAAATAAACCTAAAATAAATAAACCAAACTAAATAAAAAATAAACTAAATTAAATAAAAAAAATTAAATAAACTAAACTAATGGTTTGAATTTGAAAAAATCATAAACCCTAAATCCTAAACCCTATACCCTAAACCACAATACCCAGCCCCAAAAAAAATAATAGAAACTAAACCATAAAAAAGCAAAACTACCTAAACCCAAACCCTAAACCAACTAAATCTTGAACCCTAAACTACAACCCTAATCCCAAACCCAAAAAAAACTCTAAACCCTAAACTGACCTACCAAAATAAACCTATGGTTCAGGCCACAAATCCTAACTAACCATGTAAACCTTAAACCAACCCCCCAAACCAAATCAAACATAAAGTCCCAAACCTAAACCCAAACCCTAAACCTAATCCTAAAACATAAACCTAAATCCAAACACTACCAACCCTAACACCAAACTAAAACACAAAACTAAATTAATTAAAACCTAAAAATAAAATAAATAAATAAAAAAATAAAAAAAATAAAATAAAAAAAAAAATAAAACCTAAACCTAAACCTAAATTAAAATAATAAACTAATAAAAAATAAACTAAAATAAAATAAATAAAACATAAACTAAAATAAAAATATGATAAACCCATGAATAAAAGAAATAAATAAAATAAAAAATAAATGTTAAAAAAATAAAATAATCCTAAAATAAAATAAAAACTAAATAAAAACCTAAACCTAAGAAATAATCTTAAAATAAAACCTAAAAATAAATATAAAATAAAACCTAAATTTTAAAGTGAAAAAAATCTAAACATAAAAGAAAAATAATATATACAAAATAAAATAAACCTAAACCTAAACTAAATTGAAGTAAACTAAAATAAATAAAACCTAAACCTAAATAAATAAAATACAATAAACTAAAAATAAACCTAATCCTCAACTAAAAAACACCTAAAAATAAATCTAAAATAAAAACATAAAACCAAAACCTAAAAAATAAAATAAAGACTAAACTTAAAAAATAAAATAAAACCTAAAACCTAAAAAAAACCAACTAAAAAATAAACCTAAACCTAAATCTAAACTAACATAAACTAAAATAAAAAATTAAACTAAAACAAGTTGTTCTAAAATAAATAAAGTAAACTAAATTAAAATATAAAAAACTAAAATAAATAAAATATAAACTAAATAAACCTAAACTAATGGTTTACATAAATTTAAAAAAAACCATAAACCCTAAATCCTAAACCCTAAACACTAAACCTACAACCCTAAACCCTAAATCCCAAACCTTAGAAAACCCTAAACCCTAATCCTAAACTACCATGGCCTAAACCTTAAAATAAACCTGGCCAAACTAAACCCTAAACCTAAACCCTAAACCCAAAACTAAAAAATCCTAAATGACCCTAAACCATAAATGCTAAAACCACTAGGCCCAAACCCAACCAACCCAAAAGAAAACCCCACAAAACCTAAAACAAACCTAAACCTAAAACCCAAACCCAAAAACCCTAAAATAAAAACCAAACCTTAAACCTAAACCCTAACTAAACCTTAAACCAGCATAAACCCTTATACCCTAAGCTAAACCTACCCCAACCTTAAACCTAAACCCTAAACTCAAAAGCCTAAATAGTAACTAAATAAATTAAAAAATAAACTTAAACAAAACCTAATAGACCTAAACATAAATCTAAACCTAAGAATGGGGAACCTTGATGATAGGAACATCCAGTCAGTAGGCTCATTTTGATCTTATAGTCAAGACAAATGTAGAGGCACCAGTTATCTCAGTGGTGGTGGGGGATCTAGAAGTACTAGTGGATATGCAGGTGGTGGCCAGAGTAGTGGTGGTTATGGAGGTGGAGGAGTGATGATTACAAGGTGGTGGGAGGGAGAGATCGGGGATATGATGGTGGATCCAACAACTCAAGAGGTCAGGGTAGTTCTAATGGGAACTAGAGAAACTAAAGAATGACCAATCTGATCTGATGCTTATGGAATGATTTCTTTACACTAGAGACCATTCTAATTATCTAGGTTTTCAATTTGCTCTATGTGTGCTAATTTTTTATCTCTATTGTCGCTTGTGTCTTAGAAAACTTGGTGTGCTACTTGGTTGATGAATTCAAAAAGAAGAAATGTTGATTTTTGAATTTATTCTCTGTTAAAAATAAAACCTAAATCTAAACCTAAAACTAAACTAAAACATGAACCCTAAACCTAATGCTAAACCCTAAAAACCCTAAACCTTAAAACTTAAACCCTAAACCCTAAAATCTAAACCCTAAACCCTAAACCCAGACCCAAAATTAAACAAAACCCAACCCTAACTTAACCCTTAACACCAAAATCAAAACCACAAATCAAATCCTAAACCAAAAAATCTGACCACAAAACCCTAAATCATAAATCTTAAACCTAAAACCCTAAACCTTAAACTAAACTATAAACCCTAACAAAACCTAAACTAAACCATGCCACACCATAATAAACCATAAAGACACCTAAACTATAACTGACCCCTGAGCCACACCCTGGGCTTAAACCTCCCACCCTGACCATAAACCCCAAACCCCAGACCCTAAACATCCTAAAGCAGGCCTTCTACCCTACATTAAGCCTAACCACTGAGGCTAATAAACCTCAAACCTAAACCTGATGTAAATAAACCTAAAGATAAAATATTAAAACCTTAACCTAAATAAATATAAATTAAATTAAATTAAACCTAAACTACCTAAACCTAAACCTAAAATAAAATAAAATAAAATAAAATACACTAAAATAAAAAAAATACCTAAATAAACTAAAAAATAAAATAAACCTAAGAATTAAAACCTAAATAAAATAAAACTAAAATAAAACTAAAATAATATAAAAATAAAAATAAAATAAAACCTAAACCTAAAACATAAACCTAAAACCTAAAAAAAATAAAATAAAATAAAACCCAAATCAGATAAAATAAAACTTAACCTAAAAAAATAAAATAAAATGAACAAAATAAAGTAAACCAAAACATAAAATAAACTAAACATAAACCCTGAACTAAATAAAATAAAATAAATTAAAAACAATCATAAACCTAAAATAAAAAATAAAACCTAAAAATAAACCTAAAATAAAAACCTAAAACCTAAACCATTAACCTAAACCATAAAAGCTAAAAACCTAAACCTAAACTAAATAAAACCTAAAAATAAAATAAATAAATAAACCTAAACCAAAATAAAATAATAAAATAAAATAAAATTAAAATAAAATTAAAACCTAAACTTAAACTAAAACCTAAAAAATAAAATAAAATAAAAAATAAAAACTAAACTAAATAAAATAAAAAAGAACCTAAGCTTAACTACAAAATGAAAAACCTAAATAAAATAAAAACTAATCATAAATTAAAAATAAAATAAACCTAAAATAAAAGAAAATAAATATTAAATAAGAACTTAACCCTAAAAAATAAACCTAAAAATTAAAATATAAATATAACCTAAACCCTAAATTAAAAATAAAACCTAAAAAAATAAAAATAAAATTAACATAAACTAAACTAAAATAAATTACTAAACCTAAAAATAAACCGGACTAAACCTAAACTAAGCTAAATAAAATATAATAAACTAAAAAATAAACCTAAATCTAAACTAAAAAATAATACCTAAAATAAAAACCCTAAAACCCAATCCTAAAAATAAAATAAAATAAAATAAAAAAAAAAATAAACTAAAAAAAACCTAAATAATATAACTAAAATAAAAAACCTAAAATAAATAAACTAAACTAAATAAAATAAAATAAACCTAAATAAAATTATAAATAAAATAAACTAAAATAAATAAAATTAAACTAAATAAACCTACCTACCAGGTTTATTTAATTAAAAATAAAACAAATAAAATAAACACTATAGCCTAAACCTACCCTCAAACACTAAACACAAAACTTAAACCCTAAACCTACATTTAAACCCTAAACCTAAACCATAAACCCTAAAAAAAAAAACCTATAAACTAAACAAAACTAGAAATATAATAAATAAAACCAAAAAACTAAAAAAACCTAAACCTAAACCTAAAAAAAAAAACTAAAACTAAACTAAAATAAAAAAATAAAACCTAAACTAAACTAAAAAAATAAAATAAACCTAAAAAAAAAACTTAAATAAAATAAAACTAAACATAAATTAAAAAAATAAATAAACCCAAAATATAAATTAAATTAAAATAAAATATAAAAAACATAAAATTAAACCTAAAATAAATAAAAATTAAAACTTAAAATAATAAACTAAAAAACTTAAAACTAAAATACATGAAATAAAATAAACCTAAACCTAAACTAAAATAAATAAAACCTAAACCTAAACTTAAAATAAACTAAACCTAAATATAAAACTAAATAAAATAAAATAAACTAAAAATAAACCTAAACCAAAACTATAAAATAAAACCTAAAAACAAATAAATAAAATAAACGCAAAAAAAAACCTAAAACCTAAACCCTAAACCTTAAACCCTAGAAATCTAAAAACCTAAACCTAAACTAAATGAGACCTAAAAATAAAATAAATTAATAGAAACTTAAACCAAAATAAAATAAACACTTAAACAAAACCAAAACCTAAACCTAAACTTAAAAATAAATAAATAATTAAAACAAAAATAAATAGAATAAAATAAATAAAAACCTAAACTAAACTAAAAAATTAACAAACCTAAATAAAATAAAAACTAAACCTAAAATAAAAATAAAATAAAATAAAAACTAGATAAAATCCTAAACATACAAAATAAACATAAAATAAATAAAAAATAAAACCTAAACCCTAAACTAAAAAAAATAAACCTAAAATAAAAAAATAAACCTAAACCTACACTAAAATAAAATAAATTAAAATAAATAAAACCTAATCCTAAGCCTAAAAGAAACTAAACCTAAACCTAAACCTAAACTAAATAAAATAAAATAAACTAAAAATAAACCTAAAATAATTACCTAATCCTAAACCTAGAAATATAAAATAAAACCTAAACCTAAAAAATAAAATAAACTTAAAACTATGCTAAAAATAAATCTAAACCTTAACTTAAACCTGAAAAATAAACAAAAATAAAAAACATAAACTAAAATGAATAAACCTAAAATAAATAAAAAAAATAAACCTAAATAAGTAAAATAAAATAAACTTAAATAGATAAATAAAATTAACTAAATAAACCTAAACTTACTAGTTTACTTTGTTTAAAAAAAATTCTAAACTCTAAACGCTAAATCCTAAACCTTAAAACTAACCCTAAATTTTAAAGCATAAACCTACAACACTAAACCTACAACCCTAAACCCTAAAGCCTATACTTTAAAAAACCCTAAACCATAAACCTTAAACCCTAAACCCTAACACTAAACCCTAAACCTTAAAAGCATAAACCCTAGAATCCTTAAACCTTAAACCCTAAACCCACTAAACCCTAAACCCTAACCCCAAACCATAAACCCTAAACCTAAACTTTAAGTAACTAAATAAATTAAAAAATAAACCTAAACAATAAAACCTAATAAACCTAAACCTAAACCTAAATCCAAAGAATGGGTCAAACCTTGGCATCAAGAACATCACCGTCAAATGGGCTCAATCTAGATGTGGTGGTGGAGGTAAAGGCAGAGATGGTGGTTATCATAGTGGGGGTGGGGGATCTGGAGGTGCTGATGGATATGGAGGTGGTGGTTGATGCAGTGGTGGTTATGGAGGTGGGAGGATCGATGGAGGTTTCAAGCATGGTGGTGGCGATGGGAGAGATCGGGGATATAATGGTGGATCTCTACTGAGGGGAGATCTGGCTGAAATGTTGAAGAACGGTCAATCTGATCTAGTGCTAATGAAACTGTCTTTATAGTAGAGATGATTCTAGTTATCTAGAATTTTTGATTTGGTCTATGCTTGCTCATTTTTTATCTATGTCTTCTCTTGTGTCTTAGAAAACTTGGTGTGTTACTTGGTTGCTAAAATAGAAAAAAGAAGAAATATGAATTTATTCTATTAAAACTAAACACCTTAAACATGAACCTAAACCTAAACCACCTAAACCTAAACCCTAAACCATGAAAACCTAAACCACCTAAACCCCAAACCCTAAACCCTAAAACCACCCTAAAACCTAAACCCTACACTAACCCTAAACCTAAACTAAAAACCCTAAACCCTAAACCTACCTAAACCCTAAAAACCAAACTACCCTCAACTAACCCTAAACTTTGAAAAGCTAAAGTTTAAAACTTAAAATAAAATAAATAAAAGACCTAAAAAATTTAAAATAAAATGAAATAAAAACTAAACCTAATCCTAAACTGATAAAATAAAAAAATAAATAAATAAATAAATAAAACTAAAAAAAAACATATAAATTAAAAGTAAACCTAAAATGAAAATAATATAAACCTAAAATAAAATAAAATAAAACTAAAATAAAATAAAAAATGGTCTAAATAATACCTACACCTAAAAAATAAACTAAAATAAATGACTAAATAAAATAAAATAAAATAAATAAATAAAAACTAAAATAAACTAAATAAACCTAAACCCACCAGTTTACTTAATAAAATAAATAAAACCCTAAAATAAAAAAACCCTTAACCCTAAACCCTCACGAACTTATAAACCTAAAACCCTAAAAAACCCACCCTAAACCTTAAACCTAAACCCTAAACCCTAAGCTAACCTAAACCCACAACCAAACTAAACCATAAACCCAAAAACCCTAAACCTAAACAAAACCCACAAAACCCTAAACCCACCATCCATAAATCTTAAATAAAATTAAAATAAACTAAATGACCTTAAAATAAAATAAAAAAAAAACCTAAACCTAAATAAAAAGATCAAAATAAAATAAGAACCTAAACTAAAACCTAAACCTAAACTTAAAAAAAAAACTAAAATAAAAATAAAGAACTTAAACTACTACAAATAAATTAAACCTGGGATATAAAACTTAATAAAATAAAACTAAACATAAAAAAAATAAAATAAACCTCACATAAAATAAAATAAAACTAAATAAAACCTAAAGCTAAAAAAAAACTTAAAAAATAAACCTAAAATAAATAATAAAAAAAAAACCTAAAACCTAAAATAAACTTGAACCTAAACTAAAATAAACTAAACTAAAATAAATAAAACCTAAACCTAAACTTAAAATAAACTAAACTAAACCTAAATCTAAACTACATAAAGTAAAATAAACTAAAAAAATATAACTAAACCAAAATTAAAATATAAAACCTAAAAATTAACCTAAAATAAAAACCTAAAACCTAAACCTAATATAATAAAATAAAAACCTAAACCTAAACCTAAAAAATAATTTAAAAGAAAAACTCAACTAAAAAATAAACCTGAACCTGAACCTAAAAAATAAAAAGAGTAAAAAAATAAACTAAAATAAAAAAACCTAAAGTAAATAAATTAAATAAAAATAAAAAATAATCCCAAATAAAATAAAAAAATAAAATAAACTAAAATAAATAAAAAATAAATAAATAAAATGAACCTAGATGTTTAATTATTTTTTTCATTAAAAAATACCTAAACCTTAAACCTACAACACTACACAACCCCTGTCCCTCATTATACCCTAAACCCTAAGCCCTAAACCCTAAGCTCACAAACCCTCAATCCTAAACCCTAACCCCAACCCTAAACCCTAAAGCATAAACCCTAAAACCCTAAAACCCTAAACCCTAAACCCTAAACCCTAAACCCTAAACCTTAAACACTAAACACTAAACCTTATCCCTAAACTCTAAACCCTAATCCCCAAACCCTAAACTTAACCCTAAATTGACTAAATAAATTAAAAAAATAAACCTAAACTCTAAAACCTAATAAACCTAAACCCTAAGAATGTGGCAAAATATTGAACATCACTCACACCAGCTTAGTAGATCTAAAGTGGACTGGCTGAAGGTGGTGGTTAGCATAGTAGTGGTGGGGTTTCTAGAAGTGCAGGTGGAAATGGAGGTGGTGGTTGTCGAAGTAGTGGTGGTTATGGAGGCGGGAAGAGAGGCAAAGGTTACAGGCATGGTGGCTGTGAAGTTAGAGATTAGGGATATGATGGTGGATCCTACTACTCGAGAGGTCTAGTTGGTTCTGATGGGAACTAGAGAAATTGAAGAACAGTCGACCCGATCTACTGCTTATGGAACTCTCTTTAGTTTTTCTCTATGCGTGCTTATTTTTAATTTATGTCATTGCTTATTTTTAATTTATGTCCTCGCTTGAAAACCTTTAGGACTAAACCCTAAACCCTAAATCCTAAACTAACCCTAAACCCTAAGCTAACCCTAAACCTTAAACCCTAAAATCTAAAAACCCTAAACTCTAAAGCTTAACCACTAAATCTTAAATTATAAACTTTATACCCTAAACCCTAACCATAAACCCTAAACCCTAAAACCTTAAATCCTAAAAACTCAACCTGAACCTTAAAACATAAAACCAAAACCTAAACTAAATAAAATCTAAAAATAAGTTAATTAAAAAAAACTAAACCTAAATAAAAATAATAAAAAATGAAATAAAGTAAAACCTAAACCTAAACCTTAAAATGAATGAAAATAAAAAAAAAATAAAATACAATAAAATAAATGCTAAACTAAAATAAAATAAACTTTAGAATAAAAAACCTAAATAAAATAAAAACTAAATGTAAAATAAAAATAAAATAAACCTAAAATACAATAAAAAAGAACTAAATAAATATCTAAACCTATAAAATAAACCTAAAAAATAAATAAAAAAATAAAATCTAAACCATAAAAAAAAACCTAAAATTAAAATAAATATAAAATAAACAAAATAAAATACACCAAAACCTAAAATAAAATAAACTAAACTAAAAATAAAAAAAAAATAAAAAAAATAAATAAAATAAAATAAACTAAAATATAAATAAAACCTAAAATAAAATTAAAACTTAAAAATAAAACTATAATAAAACCAAAACCTAAACCTTTCAAAAATAAAATAAAAATCAAAACATAAACCTAAAATAAAAAAAATAAAATAAACCTAAAAGAAAATAAAAAAATAAAACTCAAAAAAATAAACCTAAACCTAAAAATATACTAAATAAAAAAAATCTAAAATAAATAAACTAATGAATAAAAATACAAAGTAAACCTAAATATGAATTAAAAAAAAAAGTAAACTAACATAAAAAACATAATATACTAAATAAACCTAAACCTATCGGTTTACTTAATTTAAAAAAAAACCTTAAACCCTAAATCCTAAACCCTAAACCCTAAACCCTAAACCCTAAACCCTAAACCCAAAACCCATACCCTAAACCCTAAACAACAAACCCTAACCCTGAACCCTAAACCCTAAAACAAAATCCTAAACCTAAAGCTAAAGTAATAAAATAAATTAAAAAATTAACCTAACCCTTAAAACTTAATAAACCTAAACCCTAAGAATGGGCACAACCTTAATGGTAAGAACATCACCATCAACCAGCCTTAGTCTAGATCTAGTGGAGGTGAAGGAGGCGGTGATTACTTGATGGTGGTGGGGATCAGAGGTGTTAGTGGATATGAAGGTGGAGGTCGAAGCAGTGGTGGTTATGGTGGCAGGAGGAGCGATGGAGGTTATAACTATGGTGGTGGCGGAGGGAGAGATCAGGGTTATGAAGGTGGATCTCTGTACTTGAGAGGTTGGGGTGGTTATGATGGGAACACTAGAAACTGAAGAATGGCCGATCCAATCTACTGCTTATCGAACTATGTCTTTACATTAGAGGCAATTCTAATTATTTAGGGTTCTTTTTCTATATGCATGCTCATTTTTGATCCATGTCATCACTTTTTTCTTAGAAAACTTGGTGGGTTACTTGGTTGATGAAATCAAAAAAAATAAATGTTTTATCTGAATTTGTTCTCAGTTAAAAAAAACCCTAAGCCCAAAATACTATAAACTCTAAACCCTAAACCTTAAAACCTAAACCCTAACCCTAAAACCTAAACTCAAAATCCTAAACCCTAAACCCCAAACCCTAAACACTAAACCCTAAACTCTAAACCCTAAACCCTAAACCCCAAACGCTAAACCTTAAACCCTAAACCCTAAACCTTAAACCCTAAACCCTAAACCCTAAAGTAACCCTAAACCCAAAACCCTAAAAAGCTAAAAATTTAAACCTAAACTAAATAAAACCTAAAAAGAAAAAAAATAAAAAAATGATTTTATGTTATTGAAAACTCTATAAGCTCTATTAGAAAGAGAGTATCATAAGAAAAAACTATAATCTGATTTGTAATCAAACTTACCTAAATGCTCTTTTCCATCATTCAAAATAAAATAATTACATCCAAATACTTGAAGGTGTTCAATCTTAGGGTTCTTTCAAAAAAATAATTCATAGGGTCTCTTCTTCAAAATTGGTCTAAAATAGATCCTATTCATCACAATAACATGCAGTATTTATTACTTCTTCCTAAAAAATATTTTTGCAATTTCTACTCATCAAGCATAGATCTACTTAATTCAAATAATATTATACTTTTTCTCTCTTCTACTTTATTTTGTTGGGGAGTTCTAGGTGCAAAAAAATTTTGTCTAATCCCATGTTCATCTCAATAATCCTTAAATATATTATTTTCAAATTTTCCACCATGATCAATTTCAACCTTATTAATCAAAAGGCCTTGTTCTCTTTGAATATATTTAGAAAACTTTATAAACTCAACAAAAGCATCATCCTTGCAAGTTACAAACAAAACCCAAGTATATCTAGAGAAATCATCATTAATCACAAAACCATAATTTTTTCCACCTAAGCTAGTGGTGCTAATTGGACCAAATAAATCCATGTGCAACAATTCTAGAGGTCTAGAAGTAGAAACAATATTTTTACTTGTAAATGAGCTTCTAGAATGCTTTCCATGAATACATGCATCACAAACATAGCTTAAATGAAATTTTAATTTAGGTAATCCAACTACTAAATCAAGTTTAGCAATTTTATTGAGTGTGTGCATGTTTATATGACATAGTCTCCTTTACCATAACCATATATCATCATGAGTGCTTTTAAAATAAAGTAAATTGAAATTCACATAATGAAAACTATCTAAATAATTGACATAAATATTTTTATGTCTTTGTCCTACTAACAAAACTTTTCAATATTTTTTATAATACAATATGATTCATGAAATACTACATTCATACCTTTATCACATAATTGACTAATAGAAATTAAATTATGTTTTAATCCTTATACAAGAAAAACTTTATCTAATGTGATAGATTTCTTACAAATATAACCAATGCCAATGAGCTTTCCTTTTTCATTATCTCCATTTGTAACAAATCCTCCATCACTTGATTCTAAAGTTGTGAATTTATCTTTATCTCCCATCATATGTCTTGAACATCCACTGTAAAAGTACCACATGCCTTCTTTGATTTTGCTTTGAAGGCATTCCTACAAAATAAAATCACATGTTAACTTTTGGAACCCAAACATGCTTGGGTCCACATTCTAAATTCGAAGCAAGATATCTTGCATGTGTGGTTTTATTGTAGTGCTTGTACCTTTTGGTACCGATACATAAGATGATTGCTTAGTGTTTTCTAATTTACTCGCAAAGTAATCAAATGTAATATTCCCTTTTGTATCATAATAGTTGCACCAAACATTAGTGTTTACAAATGGCTTAGCACAATAATTATATGATATATGAGTGGGATGTGTATGACAAAATAATATTTATTAAATGTTTTACTTGATGAAGAATTATAATGAACTTGTGATTTCAAACATAATTCTAATCTTTGCTTTTAATATGATATTCTCTCTTTCAAGTTTACATACAAGGAATAAATATTTTTACTTTTTAAATTATCACATTCATTTTTTAAATCACAAAATTGCATATCTAAATTTTTATTTTCATTTTCTAAGGTTTTGTATTTTTTTAAGTTTTGTACAATAAATAACTAAATTATTAAAAGCATTATCTAATTCATCATAAGATATAACATTACATACCTCTTGAGAATCTAAGTCAGATTCTCCATTTGCCATAAGACATATGTTGACCTCTTCATCGGATGAGCAAGTACTTGATTCATTTGAATCTGGATTGGCTCATAAAGCCTTCTTCTTCTTCTTGTGGTACTTTTTCTCCTTCGTATTTTTTCTTTTATCCACATCAATCTCTTTCTTCTTTGATTGAACAAGTTTTGGACAATCACCTCTTATGTTTCTTGGCTTTTTACAATGGTAGCAAATGATCCCTTCACCTCCAAGAAATTTCTTAGTTTGAAGTTTATAGTTTTTAGATTTTTTATACCTTTGAATCTTCTTCCTTAGCAAGTTCCCAAGCCTTTTGGATAGAATGACCACCTCATCACTATCACCATCCGAGCTTAAGGTGTTATGTTCATCGCTATCATCAACTTGTAATATATTGGATTTTCCTTTCTCCTTCTCTCTTTTGGACAAGTATCCATCTTATCCCTTTGAGCAATAACCTATTCATGTGCTATCAAAGAACCCAAAATTTGATCAAGTGGATAAGTAGATAAATCCTTAGCTTCACTAATAGCTGTTACTTTAGCTTCCCATTCTTTTAGAAGACATCTAAGAATCTTATAGACTAAGTCTTGATTCCTACATGTTTTTCCAAAACACTACAATGGGTTAATTATTTTCATGAATCTAGTATACATATCAGAAATAGATTCTGAAGGATACATATGAAATAACTCATATTCATGAACAAGTCTATTAATGTTAGCATCTCTAACTTCACTAGTTCCTTCATAAGTTATATTGAGTTTACCCCATATTTCTTTTATTGTACTTAACATAGAAAATTTCATGTAATCATTAGGTAATAAAGCACAAGGTAAAGTACTACAAGCCATAGCATTTAATTCATCAAGTCTCTTTCACTACAATCCATTCCTCAAAAGTTTTCTACTTTAATTCCATTTACTTCTCTGGGTTATGATATTGTGTGTCAACATATACCACATGCTTGCACCTTGACCTCTTAAAAATGTACTAATTCTATTTTTCCAATAATCAAATGGTACACTATCTAAAAGTTGAGGTCTATGAGTGGATTGTCCCTATCGTAGTGAACCCTTTTGGAAACTTTATCTGATAGTGAAAATATCTACTCTTGGATATTAAGCCAATGAAAGAGCCTAGGCTCGATAGCAATTAATGTCACTATAGCACCCAAGAGGGAGGGAGGGGGTAGGCGATATGAAAAATTTTAAAAGTTAAATCTTATATTTTAAGTTTTAGTAGAAAATTAATTTTTGCTTTTATAATGACAAGATACAATTCTTAATGTAGTAAAAATAAAAGTACGTAAAAAACGAGAAAATAGGCACAATTTTTTACGTGTTTAAACCAAAAGCCCTATGTCCACGACTAGCCACCCTTGGCTAGGAATCCACTAAATGCAAAATAGCTTACAAATAGTACTCTCCTATAATGGGGCGAGTATAACCCCTACAATAATATGACCTCTCCAACAAAGGGTCGAGTACAACCCCAATATAAATTTTATAATATCAAAGAAAAATACAAAATAATAAATTTTGATAAAATAATTCTCTCACAAATATATCAAGCTATCCAATTCAAAAGGTGATCTCACAACTTATAAATGATTACTTTACAACTTAAAAATTTGGTAAGATAAAATGCTCACTTAATATTGATAAGAAATAATAAAATAAATATCTTAAAGTGATCTTACTAAGATGTTTATGTTATTACAATTTGTAGACTAATATAAAAATGATTTCAAAATAAATTCATAATATTATGTTGCACATTAAAATAAATTTCAGCAAAGAATAATTTAATTTATTTTAACCAAAAAGATGCTTTCAATTAATGGAAATGATCACAAAATACTTAAATAAAATTATTATATGATATATCTATGTAGGCTAGTAAGCTTTTAATTAAAAAGAGAGATCTAACTAGTAAGAAAATAATTTTAGCATAATAAATTAATTTAAAATGCTTAAAATAAACTTCTAAAATAGATTTAAGAATAAATATTCTTTCTAATAAGACTATTGAAGAAATATTTCAAGAAACCAAAAAAATTTGTAGGAACATAAAAATTTCAACAAGTTTAAATAAATCCTACAAACTATAACAAGAGTTTTTCACAAAAAAAATGATTAAAGAAACGTTGATGTGAAAAACTTAGACTTTGATATCGAAAGACTAATCCACCAAAAAGTATAAATTAGAAAGAATAAATATATGGTGAAAATAGTATGCACTACTAAAAAGGGATTAAGATCAAGGAAACAAACTCAGGTAATTTGAGAAAGCTTGCTTAGTTGAAGATGTTGAAGCTTCCAAACCAAGGATTTGATCTTGCAATATTTGGAGAACACTTGGAAGGAAAATCTAGGAAATTTTTCTCTTAGATTTGCTGGAGGGATTTTTTTGAATGATGAATGCTTTCTTGAAGAGAATGAGGACTATTTATAAGCAAGAAGATCATTTTGAATTATTTCAAAAAATATATTATTCTAACATCAATTTATCATGTAATAATTTAATATTCAATAAAAATATAATTTATTTTAAATAAATATTAAATTTAAACAACCAAAATTTAGCTATTCACATGGGCAAGTCAAACATAATCAAATATGCTCTTAGTATATTCAAAACATATAAAATGCAATCATTATTAAAATCATCTAATGTCTGAAAAGTCATATTAAATTCAAATTTAATCAAATGTGGGTCATGTAACCTATCAAATTAAAGAAAAAAAATTCAAGGAATACGTTGGAGATGAAATAAGATATAAATTCCTTGATTATAAGATGAATTTGGCTAAAATACCACATTCCACATATTTTTGTTAATTTTGAAATATGACATTCAAATATTATGATATAATTTATGTATAATTATACATATATTAGTTATCATATAATCTTAAAATTAAATTAAATTTTTTAATTATATTAAATATATAAACTAATTACACTTAATAGTCATAATTTATTATCATTTATTATTTTGACAATTTAAATGCTATGTATGAAACATATAATTGAATGTTAATTAGATAGAGATTTATATAAATTAACCTCATTATCATTATTTAAAATAAAAAGAATAATATGTTAACTTGTGAGCAAATTGATTCATGTCAATGAACTCATATGAATTTTAAGATAGTTATAAATATATAACCTAAAATATTGTATCTTTAGCTTCACATTATCCATTTTGATCAATCTTTCATTCTTCTATTCTTGCAATTTCTTCAAACATATTATGAGATGTATTGGATAGGTAATTAGCAATTAATATATTTAAAACACATAAAACATACATTAGAACATCCAAGCCTTTGCTTATTATCATCAAACTTGATTAGATTGAACATGAGGCTCATTAAGCCAACAGGAGGGGGCAGTTATTGGAGTGGCGATGGGGGATCTGGAGGTGTTGGTGGATATGGAGGTGGTGGTCGGAGCAGTGGTGATTATGGAGGCAGGAGAAGCCATTGAGGTTACCGCCGTTGCTGTGGCAGAGGGAGAGATCGGGAATATGATGGTGGATCACTCTACTGAGGCGGTAGCTCGATTGGGCGGAGAAATTGAAGAATGGTCAATCCAATCTGCTACTTATGGAATTGTATCTGTATAGTAGAAGCTCCGTTATATAGGGTTTTGATTTGCTCTATCGTGCTCATTTTTTATCTATGTCATCCGTGTGTCTTAGAAAACTTAATGTGCTACTTGGTTAATGAAATCAAAAAGAAGAAATTTTGAATCTTAATTTCTTATCTGTCAGAAAAAAACTAAACCTAAATAAAATAAAAACTTAAACTTAAAATAAACCTTGAAATAAAAAAAATTAAAACCTAAACCCTAAACTAAAAAAAACCTAAACCTAAAATAAACAAAATAAAATAAACATAAACTTAAATTAAAATAAATTAAATAAAAATAAATAAAACTTAAATCTAAACCATAAACTAAATAAAATAAAACAAACTAAAAAAAACCTAAACTTAAACTAAAGAAAACCTAAAAAAAACTAAAATGAAAACCTAAAACCTAAACCTAAAAAAATAAAATAAAAACCTAAACATATACTAAAATAAAAATAAAACCTTAATAGAATAAAATAAGAATAAAAAAATAACTAAAACTAAACATAAACCTAAATTTAAACCCAAAATAAACTAAGATAAAAAAACCTAAACAAAAATAAATAAACCTAAAATAAATAAACTAAATTAAATAAAAATAAAAAATAATAAAATAATAAAATAAATAAATAAACTAAATAAACCTAAACTTACTGGTTTACTTAATTTAAAAACAAAACCCTTAAATAGTAAACCCTACGTAAACCAAATCTTAAATATAAACCCTAAACCCTAAACCCTAAACCCTATGAGTTTACTTAATTTAAAAAAATAAAAATAAAAAAAATAAAAAATAGAAAAACCCCAAACCTTAAACCCTAAAATGAACCGTAAACCGTAAGCCCAAAAACCCAAAACCCAAAACCCTAGAATGCTAAAAACCTAAACCTAAACTAAATAAAGCCTTAAATAAAATATAAACATAACAATATAACTTCACATATATATATGAATGTGGTGGTGTGTTACTAAATGTTATTGTACATTTTAGTATGTTTTACTTTTGTTATAATACATTGGGTCAAAACTAATAAAATGTTAATTTGAAGGTTGTGATGGAAAAAATTTTGCCAAATTCACAACACCAAAAACACCAAAATTATGCTATTTTGGACCATTTCTAATAGAAAATAAATAATTTTACATTAAAATGATCATTATTCATATTTTGATAAAATTTTGTTATTTGTTCCTTTTAAGTGATTTTAAGGTGTAATGTTAGACAATATATTATATTATAGCAAATTATAATATAACATCATATATTATAATATAATATAGTGTTTTAATTCACACTATAATATGTTTAGCATGATATTGTATAGTTAGTTTGAGCTTGCACCATCACAAATCATAAAATGTTGATTACAATGTTAAGATGATGCAATATAAATGAATACCTTGTTAATCATTTTGGTTGAAGTAACTTTTAAGAGAAGAAATAAGATTTGATGAGAATTCCATGTCAAGGACATGGAGGAGATCCCTAAGGGATCACACATGCATTGGACATGACATATGAGGGTCTATGAGGGCATAGAAGAAGAATATCTACTGGAGATATGGTTTGAATTTGATTTGATTATATGATTTCTAGAAAGAAGATCTATTGGGGATAAGAATCTATAATTAACCATGAGTTAAGATCAAATTGACTTTAATTAATTTTGTTTTAATTAATGTGGAGGCACATCAAGAGATAAGCTTCGTTGAGGATGGGTATATGAACCTTCCACTAGGGAAGCGGTTGGATGGGATTGGATTTGAGTTTGATTTCATAGATTTATTTGGGGATGTATCCACTGTAAATAAGAATTTGGTTGGATTTCTTTGATTTATATTCTACTGGGGGAGTTGGTTTAATTTAGCTCCAATAGGGAGGTTTATTTTGAATTTGATTTATTTGCTTGACTTGTTTATATATGATTTGGGGCTCCACTAGGGAGAAGGGTGTGATTTAACTCTACTAGGGAAAATTAGATCGGGTTTAATTTAATCTGAGTTAATAAATGGACCCTATCGGTGTGTGATGGAACCACTTAGAAGGGGCTATATTAGCCTTGACCTACCTCAGGTTTACAAATCCAAAGGGATAGTCTACCTAATGTGAGGTAGTGCTAGCTAACCTAAGGGGATTCCTTTTGGTGTGCAACAGTTGTGCTAGGAAGAAGGCGTACTAGACTTACATCATCTAAAGTGAGGAACAACCACTAGGGTGACTTGTTGGATGCACAACAAATTGAACCTGACCTTGGGCGACTATTTAGTGAATGTCGTTGGGGACTTATGTCTACTCAAAAGTAGTCAGGATTAATTTTATCTTAATTTCACATGATATGATATGGTTTGTTTGTTTTAGTTTGATTTTGAATTGAAGGCATATCTACTGGGGAAGTGAGCTCAATCAAATTTGATAGATTTAATTTATGGACAATCTCGGTGTAAGTTGGACCCACTGAGAAGAGGCTATATTAGACTTGTCCTATCTCAGATTTATAAATCCAAAAGCATAGTCTACTTGCTGTGGCATAGGGCTAACCAACCTAAGGGGTTGCCTTTCAGTGTGCAATGGCTGTGCTAGGAAGAAGGCATAGTAGACTTACATCTTCTTAAGCAAGGAACAATTGCTGGGGTGACTTGTTGGCAGCACGACAAATAGAACCCGACTAAGGGGAGATTACTGAGTGAATGTCCCTAGGGACTTATATGAACTCAAGAGTAATGAGGAGATTCCTATAGGGAGTTTTGCAGATACTTGCAGACACTACCCTAAAGATAGGATGTCTGCTTGGGAAAAGGTACCGCTAGGGGTGTCCTCCTAATCCATAGGTGAATATATACTTTATTTATATGTTTGCATGGACCCTATTGGTGTTTGAGGGACCACACTAAGAAGGGGCTATGTAAGCCTTGACCTATCTCAGATTTACTGGACTAAGGAAAATCTGCACATCCTCAAGATAGATTCTGCAACCAAAGGGGTGGTTATTAGGAAAGTGGAACTGTCTAATCTAATAGTAACTCGGGTAGTGTCTAAATGGGGTCACAAAAGACGTGATTCAAAATAGTGTCGACAGGGGAGGTGTTGCTAAGGGAGTTATCCTAAGCCCTAGAAAAAAAAGCCTATAAGTGTATGATGGCTAACTCAAGTAGAAAGTGTAGCAGACTTAGATCTGCCATGCGTGTTGTATCCTAAGATGCGAGAACCAACCAACCTAAGGTGTGCTATCATGAGTGGGGTATTGACATTATGAGAACCAACCAACCTAAGGTGCCCGTCGGTGTGCAATAATCAATCTAGAAAGAAAGGTGTAGGCTTATAATTTCCAAGTGAAACTGATCATCGGGATAGTCTATCATCGGTGAGACAGATGCTATCTGACCTAGAGTTACTAGTAAGCGGGGATCCCCGAGGAAGGATTTGACCCAAACTTGAAGCAGTCAGGAGTGAAGGAGTTGCTAGGGGACTTATCCTAAAACTCAAATATACTTAACCCAATTAGTGCAAGAAGGCTAATATAAGAAGAAAGAGTAGCATACTCACATCTTCTTTAATAAAGCCAATATGAGGTAGCTTATCGGCCATGCAGTAAGGCCTACCAAACTAACAAGGCGCTCATCGATGTGTAATGGCCAAGTAAGGATGGAAAGCATATCAGACTTACATCCTCTAAAATAAGAATACCACTAGGGTGACAAACTAGCAGGGTAGCACGTCAGCCCGACCTAGAGCAACTATTGAGTGAGTGTTGTTGGGGGCATTATCTCAACTTAGAGTAGCTCGAGACAAAAGATATGTGTTTATTTTATATGTTTGTGTGTAGTTTGTAATTATTTTGTGTCGATGAAGGATAGGACATCGCTCGAGTTCATTACACTTACTCTAAGGACATCATGGCAGGTTCGCAAACAAGAATACTTTCAACATTGAAGAGATTGAATTCGAAATGGAATTTTCATTGATGATAATTATTTTCAAACATGATTTATAATATTTTCTTAAGTAGATCCTATTAATTGGAAGCATTGGGCTCCCTCCCTTATAATTAATAAGCTGATAAGATCCTCTTATGGAAAAAGGGTCTTCCTAAGTGGGTTCAAACTTGCCTCCCATCTTACGATGGGCAACAATCAGTCTCCTTAGAACTAAAATAAGCTCTCCTACTTGAAAACCTTTAAGACTAAACCCTAAACCCTAAATCCTAAATTAACCCTAAACCCTAAGCTAACCCTAAAACTTAAACCCTAAAACCCAAACCTAAATCTTAACCACTAAATCTCTTGATAAACTATACCTAAACCCTAACCATAAACCCTAAAACCTTAAATCCTAAAACTCTAAACCCTCAACCCTAAACCTTAAAAACATAAAAACCTAAACCTAAACTAAACAAAACTTAAAAATAAGATAATTAAAAAAACCTAAATATAAATAAAATAATAAAATGAAATAAAGTAAAAACCTAAACCTAAACCTTAAAATGAAAGAAAATAAAAATGTAAAAATAAAATAAAATAAATAAAAACCTAAACTAAACTAAAAAATTAAAATAAACTTTAGAATAGAAAACCTAAATAAAATAAAAACTAAATGTAAAATAAAAATAAAATAAAAAAAAGAACTAAATAAAAAACTAAACCTATAAAATAAACCTAAAAATAAATAAAAAATTAAATCTAAACCCTAAACTGAAAAAAAAACCCTAAACTAAAAAAACCTTAAAACTAAAATAAATATAAAATAAAAAAAATAAAATAAACCTAAACCTAAACTAAAATAAACTAAACTAAAATAAATAAAACCTAAAAAAAAAATAAAATAAAATAAACTAAAAATAAACCTAAACTAAAATTAAAACTTAAAAATAAACCTATAATAAAAACCAAAAACCTAAACCTTTCAAAAATAAAATAAAAATCAAATCATAAACCTAAAAATTAAAAATAAAACATAAACTTAAAAAAGAAAATAAAAATAAAACTCAACTAAGAAATAAAACTAAACCTAAAAAATATACTAAAATAAAAAATCTAAAATAAATAAACTAAACTAAATAAAAATAAAAAGTAAACCTAAATATAAATTAAAAATAAAGTAAACTAACATAAAAAACATAATATACTAAATAAACCTAAACTGTCGGTTTTAATTTAAAAAAACCCTAAATCCTAAACCCTAAACCCTAAACCCTAAACCTACACCCTAAACCCTAAACAATGAACCCTAACCCTGAACCCTAAACCCTAAACACAAAATCCTAAACCTAAAGCTAAAGTACGAAAATAAATTAAAAATAAACCTAAACCTTAAAAACTAATAAATCTAAGCCCTAAGAATGTGCACAACCATAATGGTAAGAACATCACCATCAACCAGCCTCAGTCTAGATCTAACCGTGGAGGTGAAGGCGGAGGCGGTGATTACCGCAGTGGTGGTGGGGAATCTGGAGGTGTTAGTGGATATGGAGGTGGTGGTCGGAGCAGTGGTGGTTATGGAGGCGGGAGGAGTGACGGAGGTTATAAGCATGGTGGTGGCAAAGGGAGAGATCAGGGTTATAAAGGTGGATCTCTCTACTTGAGAAGTTGGGGAGGTTATGATGGGAACAGGAGAAACTGAAGAATGGTCGATCCGATCTACTACTTATGGAACTATGTCTTTACATTAGAGACGAGTCAAATTATTTAGGGTTTTTTTTGCTATATGCATGCTCATTTTTGATCCATGTCACCACTTTTGTCTTAGAAAACTTGGTGGGTTACTTGGTTGATGAAATCAAAAAAAATAAATGTTTTATCTAAATTTGTTCTCTGTTAAAAAAACCCTAATCCCAAAATACTATAAACTCTAAACCTTAAACCTCAAAACCTAAACCCAAACCCTAAAACCTAAACACAAAATCCTAAACCTAAACCCCAAACCCTAAACCCTAAACTCTAAACCCCAAATAATAAACCTTAAACCCTAAACACTAAACCCTAAAGTAACCCTAAATCCTAAACCCTAAAAAGCTAAAAATCTAAGCCTAAACTAAATAAAACCTAAAAAGAAAAAAAAATAAAAAAATGATTTTCTTTTATTGAAAACTCTATAAGCTCTATAAAGAGAGTATCATAAGAAAAAAGTATCATCTGATTTGCAATCAAACTGACCTAAATGCTCTTTTCCATTATTCAAAATAAAATATTTACATCCAAATACTTGAAAGTGTTCAATCTTAGGGTTCTTTCAATAAAATAATTCATAGGGTGTCTTCTTCAAAATTGGTCTAAAATAGATCCTATTCATCACATAACATGCAGTATTTATTGCTTCTGCCCAAAAAATATTTTTGTAATTTCTAATCTTCAAGCATAGATCTACTTAATTCAATAAATATTCTACTTTTTCTCTCTACTACTCCATTTTGTTGGGGAGTTCTAAGTGCAAAAAATTTTTGTCTAATCCCATGTTCATCTCAATAATCCTCAAATATATTATTTTCAAATTTTCCAGCATAATCAGTTTGAACCTTATTAATCAAAAGGCCTTGTTCTCTTTCAATATATTTAGAAAACTTTCTAAACTCAACAAAAGCATCATCCTTGAAAGTTACAAATAAAACCCAAGTATATCTAGAAATCATCAATAATCAAAACCATAATTTTTCCACCTAAGCTAGTGGTGCTAATTGGACCAAATAAATCCATGTGCAATAATTCTAGAGGTCTAGAAGCAGAAACAATATTTTTACTTGTAAATGAGCTTCTAGAATGCTTTCCATGAATACATGCATCCTAAACATAGCTTAAATGAAAATTTAATTTAAGCAACCAAACTACTAAATCAAGTTTAGAAATTTATTGAGTGTGTGCATGTTTATATGACATAGTCTCCTTTGCCATAACCATATATCATCATGAGTGCTTTTAAAATAAAGTAAATTCAAATTCACATAATAAAAGCTATCTAAATAAATGACATAAATATTTTTATGTCTTTATCTACTAACAAAACATTTTCAATATTTTTTATGATACAATATGATGCATGAAATACTACATTCATACCTTTATCACATAATTGACTAATAGAAATTAAATTATGATTTTAATCCTTCTGCAAAAAAACTTTATCTAAAGTGATAGAATTCTTTCAAATATAACCAATTCCAATGAGCTTTCCTTTTTCATTATTTCCATATGTAACAAATCCTCCATCACTTGATTCTAAAGTTGTGAATTTATCTTTATCTCCCGTCATATGTCTTGAGCATCCACTGTCCAAGTACCACATGCCTTCTTTGATTTTGCTTTGAAGGCATTCCTACAAAATAAAATCACATGTTAACTTTTGGAACCCAAACATGTTTGGGTCCACATTCTAAATTCGAAGCAAGATATCTTGCATGTGTGGTTTGTGTAGTGTTTGTACCTTTTGGTACCGATACATAAGATGATTGCTTAGTGTTTTATAATTTACTTGCAAAGTAATCAAATGAAATAATGCCTTTTGTATCATTATAGTTGCACCAAACATTAGTGTTTGTGAATGGCTTAGCACAATAATTATAAGATATATGAGTGGGATTTGTATGATGCAAATAATATTTATTAAATGTTTTACTTGATGAAGCATTATAATGAACTTGTGATTTCAAACATAATTCTAATCTTGCTTTTAATAAGATATTCTCTCTTTCAAGTTTACATACAAGGAATAAATATTTTACTTTTTTAAATTATCACATACATTTTTTAAATCACAAAATGCATATTTAAATTTTTATTTTCATTTTCTAAGGTTTTGTATTTTTAAATTTTTTTATATTAAATAACTAAATTATTAAAAGAATTATCTAATTCATCATAAGATATATCATTACGTACCTCTTGAGAATCTAAGTCAAATTCTCCATTTGCCATAAGACATATGTTGACCTCTTCGTCGGATGAGAAAGTACTTGATTCATTTGAATCTGGATTGGCCCATAAAGCCTTCTTGTTCTTCTTGTGGTACTTTTTCTCCTTCATATTTTTTCTTCTATCAACATCAATCTCTTTCTTCTTTGATTCAACATGTTTTGGACAATCACCACTTATGTTTCTTGGCTTTTACAATGGTAGCAAATGATCCCTTCACCTCCCAGAAATTTCTTAGTTTGAAATTTATAGCTTTTAGATTTTTTATACCTTTGGATCTTCTTCCTTAGCAAGTTCCCAAACCTTTTGGATAGAATGACCACCTCATCACTATCACCATCTGAGCTTGAGGTGTTATGTTCATCACTATCATCAACTTGTAATGTAATGACTTTTCCTTTCTCCTTCTCTCTTTTGGCTAAGTTATCCATCTTATCCCTTTGAGCAATAACCTATTCATGTGCTATCAAAGAACCCAAAATTTGATCAAGTGGATAAGTAGATAAATCCTTAGCTTCACTAATAATAGTTGTTACTTTCCCATTCTTTTGGAAGACATCTAAGAATCTTATAGACTAAGTCTTGATTCCTAAATGTTTTCCAAAAGAATGCAATTAATTATTTTCATGAATCTAGTATACATATCTTAGAAGGAGACATATGAAATAACTCATATTCATGAACAAGTCTATTAATGTTAGCATCTCTAACTTCACTAGTTCCTTCATAAGTTATATTGAGTTTACCCCATATTTCTTTTGTTGTACTTAACATAGAAATTTTCATGTAATCATTAGGTAATAAAGCACAATGTAAAGTATTACAAGCCATAGAATTTAATTCATCAAGTTCCCTTTCAGCTACAATGTAGACTAATATAAAAATGATTTCAAAATAAACTCATAATACATTTGCACAATAAAATAAATTTCAGCAAGAATAATTTATTTTATTTTAACCAAAAAGATGCTTTCAATTAATGGAAATGATCACAAAATACTTAAATAAAATTAGTATATGATGATCAAGTAGTAAGCTTTTAATTAAAAAGAGATCTAACAAGTATGAAAATAATTTCACAATAAATTAATTTAAAATGCTTAAAATAAACTTAAAATATTTAAGAATAAATAATCTTTCTAATAAGACTATTGAAGAAATATTTCAAGAAACCAAAAAGATTTGTAGGATCATAAAAATTTCAACAAGTTTAAATAAATCCTACAAACTATCACAAGAGTTTTTCACAAAAAAAAATGATTGAAAATACTTTAACGTGAAAAACTTAGACTTTGATATCCAAAGACTAATCCACAAAAAAGTATAAATTGGAAAGAATAAATATATGATGAAAATAGTATGCACTACTAAAAAGGGATTAAGATCAAGAAAACAAACTCAAGTAATTTGAGAAAGCTTGCTTAGTTGAAGATGTTGAAGCTTCCAAACCAAGGATTTGATCTTGCAATATTTGGAGAACACTTGAAGGAAAATCTAGGAAATTTTCTCTCTTAGATTTCGATTTTGATTTTGAATGAGGAATGCTTTCTTGAGAGAATGAGGGTTATTTATAAGCAAGAAGATCATTTTGAATTATTTCAAAAATATATATTCTAAGATCAATTTATCATGTAATAAATATATTAAAATATAATTTATTTAAAATAAATATTAAATTTAAACAACCAAAATTTGGCTATTCACTTGGGAAAGTCAAAAATAATCAAATATGGCTCTTAGTATATTAAAAACATATAAAATGCAATCATCACTAAAATCATCTAATGTTTGAAAAGTCATATTAAATTCAATTTTAATCAAACATGGGTCATGTAACCTATCAAATTAAAGAAAAAAAATAAATTTGGAGATGAAATCAAATATAAATTCCTTGATTATAAGATGACTTTGGCTAAAATACCACATTCCACATATTTTTGTTAATTTTGAAATATGACATTCAAATATTATAATATAATTTATGTATAATCATACATATGCTAGTAATCATATAATCTTAAAATTAAATTAAAATTTTTAATTATATTAAATATATAAACTAATTACACTTAATAGTCATAATTTATTATCATTTATTATTTTGACAAATATGTATGAAACATATAATTGAATATTAGTAGATAATTATATAAATTAACCTCATTATCATTATTTAAAATAAAAATAATAATATGTTAACTTGTGAGCAAATTGATTCATGTCAATGAACTCTATGAATTTTAAGATAGTTATAAATGCATATAACCTAAAATATTGTATCTTTAGCTTACATTATCCATTTTGATCAATCTTTCATTCTTATTCACGCAATTTTCTCAAACATATTATGAGGCATTATTGGATAATTAGAAATTAATATATTTAAAACACATAAAAAATACATTAGAACATCCAAGCATTTGCTTGTTATCATCAAAGTTGATTAGATTGAACATGAGGCTCATTAAGCCAACAGGAGGTGGCAGTTATCAAAGTGGCGGTGGGGGATCTGGAGGTGCTGGTGGATATGGAGGTGGTGGTCGGAGCAGTGGTGGTTATGGAGGCAGGAGAAGCGATTGAGGTTACAACCATTGTTGTGGTAGAGGGAGAGATCGGGGATATGATGGTGGATCACGCTACTCGAGAGGTCAGGGTAGTTGAGAAATTGAAGAATCGACAATCACTTATGGAATTGTATCTTCTGATAGACGGTTCAGTTATATAAGGTTTTGATTTTATGTGCTCATTTTTTTATCTATGTCATCACATGTGTCTTAGAAACTTAATGTGCTACTTTGGTTAATGAAATCGAAAACAAGAAATATTGAATCTTAATTTGTTCTCATTAGAAAAAACTAAACCTAAACAAAATAAAACCTAAACCTAAAATAAACCTAAAATAAAAAAATTAAAACCTAAACCCTTACTAAAAAAAAAAAAACCTAAACTTAAAATAAACAAAATAAAATAAACATAAACTTAAGTTAAAATAAATTAAACAAAAATAAATAAAACCTAAATCTAAACCAAAAACTAAATAAAATAAAATAAACTAAAAAAACCTAAACTTAAACTAAAAAAATCTAAAAAAAAACTAAAATAAAACACAAACCTAAACCTAAAGAAATATAAACTAAACATATACCTAAAAAAAAAAAATAAAAACCATAACCTAAAGAATAAAATAAAATTAAAAATAACTAAAACTAAACATAAACCTAAATTGAATCCCAAAATAAACTAGATTAAAAAACCTAAACAAAATAAATAAACCTAAAATAAATAAACTAAATAAAATAAAAAAAATAAAAATAAAATAAAATAAACTAAATAAACCTAAACCTGGGTTTACTTAATTTAAAAGAAAACCTAAACAAGAAACCTACAGTAAACCAAATCTTAAAACCATAAACCCTAAACTAAACTGAGGTTTGTAATTTTTTAAAAAATAAAATAAATAAATAAAATAAAAAACCCTAAACCTTAAACCCAGACCCCAAAACCCTAAATAAAACCACAGAATGCTAAAAAACCTATAAACTAAATAAAGCATAAAATAAAATAAATATAAACCAAAATAAAATAATAAAACAAATAAAAAACCTAAACTAAACCTAAAAATAAATAAAATAAAATAAACTAAACTAAAATAAAATAAATAAAAATAAAACCTAAATAAAAATTAAATGAAAATAAAATAAAATAAACCTAAAATAAAATAAACTAATAACCAAAAAATAAACCAAAATAAACAAAATAAACTTAAAAAATTTAAACCTAAAATAAAACAAAATAAAATAAATATAAACCTAAATAAAATAAACTAAAATAAAATGAACCTAAAAAAAATAAACCTAAAAACTAAATAAAATAAAACAAATAATAAATATATAAGCCTAAACTAAAAAATAAATAAAATAAAAAATAAAAACCTAAAAATAAATTAAAAAAACCTAAACTAATAAAATAAAACCTAAACTTAAAATAAAATAAATAAAACAAAAAATAAACACAATAAACCTAAACTAAAATAACCTAAACTAAAATAAATAAATAAATAAATATAAATAAATAAAATATAAAATACCTCAAAATAACCTTAAAACCTAAATCCCCAAACCCTTACCACAAAACCCTAACTCTGACCTAAACTAACAGCCTCTTAACTGACCCCAACTAATAAACCACTGATCTAACCTCACTGATCAAAAAATAGGCTCTAAATAAAACCAAATAACCCCTAAACTGACCTGGAGTCATATCACACCTACCACTCTAATTACCTAACTGATCCTAACTGAGCCTACCAAAACTAACTGGGCTCAACCCACTCTACTGAGCCCTAAACCTGAGCCTACACTACCATGGGCCCTGAAACTGGCTAAACCCAAACTCTAACCTGACACTACCAAATGACCTGACTCTAAAAAGTTAAACCTGCTGGGTTTGTTTAAAAATCAAAATAAAATCCTAAACAAAACCCTTACCTAAACCAACCAAACCCAAAATAAAACTCCTAAACTAAATAAACCTAAAAAATAAATAAATAAACATAACCAAAATAAAATAATAAAAAAATAAATAAAATAAAATCCTAAAAAAATAAAACATAAACCTAAACTAAACTAAAAAAAGAATAAAATAAAATGAAAAATAAACTAAATAAAAAAAATAAAAGCTAAAATAAACTAAAATAAAATAAAATAAAAAATAAAAACTTAAATAAAATAAAACTAAATGTAAAATAAAATAAAATAAACCTAAAATAAAATAAAATAACTAAGATAAAACCTAAACCAAAATAAAAAATTTAATAAAAATACAAAAATACAAACTTAAAAAAACATAAACCTAAAATAAACAAAATAAAATATAAACCTAAACTAAAATAAACTAAACTAAAATAAATAATACCCAAACTAAACCAAAATAAACAAAACCTAAACCCTAAATAAATAAAATAAAATAAACTAAAATATACTTAGCTAAACTATACAAAACCAAAATAAACTTAAAATAATAACCTAAACTTAAACCTGAAAATAAATTATAAAACTAAACCAAAACCAAAATAAAAATAAAGCTAAACTTAAAAATAAAATAAAATAAAACTAATTAAAATAAACACAATCCTAAACCTAAACCTAAAAAATAAACTAAAATAAAACTTAAACTAAAATAAATAAACATAATATAAAAAACAACCCAAAAAAACCCTAAACCTAAACTAAACCAAAATAAAATAAATAAAAACCTAATCTAAATTAAAAAATAAAATTAATTTAAAATAAAAACTTAAATAAATAAAAAACATAAAAATAAAATAAAATAAATCTAAATTAAATAAACCTAAACATAAAATAAAGTTACAAATAAATAAATAAAACCTAAACCCTAAACTAAAAAAAAAACTAAACCTAAAATAAACAAATAAAATAAACATACATAACCTATAAAATAAACTAAAATATAAAACCTAAACCCACCCTAATCCCTGACCCAAACCCAAGACTGACAAACCAAAATTAAATAAAACCAAAATAAATAAAATAAAAACTAAACCTAAATAAAATAATAATAAAATACAAAAACCTAAACTAAAACCTAAACCAAACCTAAAATAAAACAAAATAAAATAAAAAACTAAACTAAACTAAAATAAAATAAATATAAATAAAAACTAAACTAAAATAAATTAAATTAAAATTTAATCTAAAATAAATAAAATAAAATTTACCTAAAAATAAAAAGCCTAAATAAAATAAAAACCTAAACTAAAACCAAAGATTATACCTAAACCTAAACCTTAAAATAAAATAAAATAAAAATTGAAACTAAATTAAAATAAAATAAATAAAATCCTAAACTAAAATAAAAAATAAAATGAACTAAAAAAATAAGAAACCTAAACAAAATAAAAACTAAACTTAAAATAAAATTAAAATAAATCTAAAATTAAATTATATAAAAACCTAAACCCAAAAAATAAACTTAAATTTAAAAAAATAAAACCTAAACCCTTAATAAAAAAAATCTAAACCTAAAATAAACAAAATAAAATAAACATAAACCTAACCTAAAATAAACTAAACTAAAATAAATAAAGCCTAAACCTTAAACCCTAAACATTAAACCCCAAACCCTAAACCTAAAACCCAAAGCCCTAAACCCAAAACCCTAAACCAAAATTAAATAAAAACCAAAAAATAAATAAAATAAAAAAAACTAAATAAAATAATAATAAAATAAAATAAAATATAAAATAAAACCTAAAACTAAACATAAACTTATAAAATAAAATAAACAAAACAAAACTAAACTAAATAAAAAAAAAAAATAAAATAAAATAAAATAAATAAAAAAAACTAAATTAAAACAAATTAATCAAAATTTAATCTAAACTAAAAATAATAAAATACACCTAAAAATAAAAAACCTAAATAACATAAAAGCATAAACTAAAACCTAAGCTTAAACTTAAACCTAAACCTTAAAATAAAATAAAATAAAAAGTGATAACTAAAATAAATCAAAACCTAAACTAAAATAAAAAATAATATAAACCTAAAATTAAAAAATCTAAATAAAATAAAAACTGAACATAAAATAAAAATAAAATAAACCTAAAATTAAATTAATTAAAAATGAAATAAAAATTTAAAACTAAAAAATAAACCTAAAAATAAAAAAAATAAAACCTAAACCCTAAACTAAAAAAAATCCTAAACTTAAAATAAACAAAATAAAATAAACATAAACCTAACTAAACTAAAATAAATAAAACCTAAACCCCCAAACCCTAAACCTAAAACAAAACACTAAACCTAAACCCCAAAACCTAAAAATCTAAATTAAATAAAACCAAAATAAATAAAATAAAACTAAACCTAACAATAAAATAAAATATAAATTAAAAACTAAACTAAATTAAAATAAATAAATAATAAAAACTAAACTAAAATAAATTAAATTAAAATCTAAACTAAACTAAATAAAATAAAATACACCTAAATAAAATAAACATAAAATAAACATAAAATAAAAATGGAACATAAAATAAACATAAAATAAACCTAAAATAAAATAAATAAAAACTAAATACAAACTTAAAGAAAAATAAACCTAGAAATAATTCGAAATAAATAAAAATAAAACCTAAACCTAAACTAAAACACCTAAACTAAAATAAACAAAATAAAATTACATAAACTAAACTAAAATAAAACAAATAAAATAAATAATCCTAAACCTTAAACCCAAACTAAATCTTAAAACCAAAACTCTAAACCCCAAACCTAAACCCTAACCCAGAAATAAAACTTAAACATAATAAACCCAAAAAACCAATCTACCTAACCCACCCTACCCCTCAAAACCCAAAAATCATCCAAACCCTCCTAAACTTCCTGACCCAAAAAACCCTAAACCTAAACTTAAAACTAAACTATAACTAAACTTAAATAAAATCCTATAAAAGAAAATAAATAAAATAAACCTAAACAATCTCCTAAATCTAAACCTAAACTTAAAATAAAATAAACTAAACTCTAAAACTTAAACCTAAATAAAATAAAACCTAAATATAAAATAAAATAATATAAATAAAACCTAAACTCAACCTAAAATAAATAAAAAATAAAACTACCTTCTAAAAACAATTTAAACTAAATAAAAATAAACCTAAACCTAAACTAAATTAACAAAACCTAAAAAATAAACTAAACCTAAACCTCATAACTAAAATTAAACTAAAATAACATAAAAAAAACCAAAATATAAACCTAAAATAAAACTAAACTTAAACCTAAAATAAAATGAAAACCTAAACTTATGCCTAAAATAAAAATAAAATAAAACTAAAATAAAAAAATATAAACTAAAAATAAGCTAAAATAACCTATAAAATAAATAACAATACTAAATAAAAAAAAAAATAGATAAAATAAATAAAACTACCTGGGTTTGTTTTAAAATAAAACCCTAAATCTAAAAAACCAAACACTAAATCTACTACTAAAAAAACTCTCATAAACCTATCCTACCACACCCTAAACCCTAAAACTACCCTACCCTAAACACTCATATTTTACCACTCCTAAACTAAACCTAAACAAAATTAAACTAAACCCAAATTAAAATAAACTAAAAAAAACTAAAATAAACTTAAAATCAAAACCAAAAAATATAAATAAAATATAAATAAAAAAAAATAAAAAAATATAAATAAAATATAAATATAAACCTAAAACATAAACTAAATAAACCTAAAAAGAAAAAAATAAAACTTAAACATAACTTACACAAAATAAAATAACCTAAACATAAAATAGACTTAAAATAAACAAAATAAATATAGTAAGAATAAAAACCTAAACTTAAAAAACATAAATAAAATAAAATAAAATAAATAAAATCATAAAAATAAAATAAATAAATAAATAAAATAAAACCTAAACCTAAACCTAAACCTAAACTAAACTATTCTAAAAAAAACCTAAATAAAACTAAAACCAACCTAAATCTAAACCAACTACTAAAACCTAAACCTACACTAAAATAAACTAAACCTAAACCTAAACTAAAATAAAATAAAAAAACAAAACTAAAACCTCAACCTAAAACTTTAACCTAAACTAGTAAATATTCTAAACCTACTTAAAATCCTAAATAAAAATAAACCTAAAACCTAAACTAATGAGCCTAAACCTAAACCTAATGACCTGAGCTGACTAAAAAACTAAACCTAACCTACTTTCCTACTAAACTAATACCTAAAACCTAAACTAAACCTAGGCTAAATACCAAAATATAAATACTAAATAAAAAAATAATACTATAATAATAAAACTTGATCCTAAACTTAAATAAACCACTTAAACCTGACCTACTTAAACTAAAATAAATAAATTAAACTAAAACCTAAATACTTGACTAGTAAAATACTTAAACCCCTACCTGTCTAAAACCTAAACTCTAAATAAAACTATACTTTAAACCCTAAACTGACCACAAAACTAAATAAAACCCAAACCACAAAACTTATAATCCTAAACCTAAAACACTAAACCCCAAACCTAAAATCTTAAAAACCCCTAAACCTAAAAAAAACCCTAAGCCTTAAACCTAAACCCAAATAAAACCTAAACCTAAAAAAACCCAAAACCCTAAACTAAACCCTAAACCCTAAATAAACCTAAACACAAACACTAAAAAACCTAGAACCGATCATGGATCTTCACTGAGAGGAGATATCAAATATGATGTTGGATCTTCCTGTTCGAGAGGCTAGGGTGGTTCTGATGGGAAATGGAGAAACTAAAGAATGATCGATCTGATCTATTACTTATGGAACTATTTTTTTATAGTAGAGAATGTTCTAGTTATCTTGGGTATTTGATCTGCTCTATGCGTGCTCATTTTTTATCTATGTTGTCACTTGTGTCTTAGAAAACTTAGTGTGTTACTTGGTTGATGAAATAAATAAGAAGAACTATTGTACCTAAATTTATTCTCTTGTTAAGAAAAAAAACCAAAAACCCTAAACCCTAAACTAAAACTTGAACACAAAACCTAAAATTGAAATCTTAAACCCTAAACCATAAAACACTAAACCATAAACCCTAAACCTGAAACCCTAAACTAATCATACACCCTAAATCCTAAATCCTAAAAAGTTAAAAACCTAAACCTAAACTAAATAGAACCTAAAAATAAAATAAATAAATAATCCTAAACCAAAATAAAATAAAAAAAATAAATAAAATAAATACTAAACTAAAACTAAACCTAAACCTAACCAAACCTAAACTAGAAAGAAAATAAAATAAAATAAAAACTAAAACTAAAATAAATAAAACTAAACCTAAAGATAAACATAAACATAAACTTAAACCTAAAATAAACTAAAATAAAAATATAAACTAAAATAAATAAACTAAACTAAATAAAAATAAAAACAAACCTAAAAAATTTAAAATTAAAACAAAACTAAAATAAATGAAAATAATTAAAAGACCCTAAAATATATAAAATAAAATAAAATAAAATGCTAACCATAAACCTAAACCCTAAACTAAACAAAACTAAACCTAAATCCACAAACCTAAACCCACATCTAAAACAATCTAAACCCCAGACCCTAAAAACCCACCCTAAATCATAAAAAACCTAAACCTAAAACTTAAATCTAAAAAAAACCTAAAATAAATTAAAAAAACAAAATAAATAAAATAAAATAAAAAACCTAATAAAAATAAAACCATAAATAAAATAAAATAAAATTTTCCTAAATTAAAAAAAAATAAATAAATACCTAAACTAAACTAAAAATAATAAATCTAAAATAAAATACCTAAATAAATAAACCATAAATAAAAATAAACTATAAAATAAAATAAAATAAAACTTAAACCTAAATAAACCTAAAACCTAAACTAAAAATAACCTAAACATAAAATAATAAATAAAATAAACTTAAACCAAAAATAAAACCTAAAATAAACTAAACTAAAAATAAATAAAATAATAATAAAAAAATAAAGTTAAACCTAAACTAAAATAAAACCTAAAAATAAACCTAATAAACAAAAACTAAAAAAAAACCTAAAACCTAAAAATAAAAAATAAAACCTAAACCTAAAAAAAAATAATAAATAAAACTAAACTAAAATAACATAAACTAACCTCAACCTAAAATAAATAAATAAAACTAAACTAAATAAATAAAACTAAACTAATAATAAATAATAAAATAACTAAATAATCATACTAAAATAAATAAAAAAATAAAATAAACAATCTGCTAATGTGTAATTAAAAAAAACCTAAACCTTAAATCATAAATAAACCATAAAATGTAAAATAAACCTCTGACCTTAACTTCTTAAACCCTACTAAAACCTAAACCTTGGCCAGCCCTAAACCTAAATATTAAACCCTAAATAAAAACCCTCTTAAACCCACCCAGACCCAAACCAAAAAAAAACCATAAACCCTAAACCTAATCTAACCTAAACCTTAACCTAAACTAAACTTGCCTAAACCCTAAACCTTACAACCCTAAACCCTAAATACTAAACCTAAACCCTAAACCTAAACTCAAACCACTAAAACAAAACCACAAACCTAAACCCCTAAACCTTAAACTTATTTTCACATTTTTTCCTAAGTTGAGTTATGGTTTTTACCTCTTTCTTTTGGGTTGGATTGGCTTTTTCAGCCTGGTGGCTGCAGTCTTCATTGCCTTGTTACTCGAGTTGCTGGTGGATAAGATGATTTTTTACTCTGGCTTTATTCTATTTTCTACACTGGTTGGTTTGTTGGCTGTGCTATTGAATTTGAATTACTTTTTATTGGTTTTTCATGGTTGGATGGGTGGCCTTCATAGTGGGAACTATTGTTGGTTGTTGCCTTTCTAGGCCATCTTTTGGGGAATTTCTTGGCTATTTTTTTGGGGGTTGCCTTCCTGTTCCTAATTGTTTGTTGCTAGATTCTTCTTTTGCCTTGGTTTTGTGTTGGGTTATTCTCTTAGGATTAGCCTCCATTGGGTGTATTATTTGTAACACATTTTATGTTGTAATTATGCTTCATGTTCAGTTAGTATTTGTTGTTGGGGAAGTTTGGTTTCTTGGCTGAGTCCTTTGTTGTTCTTGTTACATATGGTGGTTGTGCTTCTTTTGGACCTCTCTTGTGTGGAGCTTTATTGGTTTTCTAGTTTTCATTGGTTGGGGATGCTTCCTTTGTTGTTACTTATGATGGGTTGTTCTCTGGTGGTTGCCTTATGGTTGTTTAGTTAATGTTTGGTTGGAGGACTTGTAGTTATCTTTGGAATCTTGGTTGGTTGATTTTTCCTTGTTGGTCTTTTCCTTCTTTTGGACAATTTCTGGCCTTTTCTTGTGTTGGTCAAACCTTTGTTGATCCTTTGGATTTGACTTTTGGTTTCTAGTGGTTTGGCCTTTGTCCCCTTTTGTGTGGTTGTTTTGACTTCTGGTTATTTGTAATGGCTGTAGCTTATGTTTCCTTCAGTTGATGGCTTCATTTTTGAGCAATTTAGTCATTAGTGATTATTCACCCTAGTTAGGCTTGGTGACGGCTACTTGTTAGGAATTTGGCAGCTCTATCTTGGTTTTGTTGGTTTCTTTGTTAATGGCATGGGTTTGGTGCTGTTGATATGGTTTTCCCTAGTTTAGAGCTTGGATGGGTATTTGCATAATGGCATTGTTGGTGTTCTGACTTTGTTCTAGCCTCCCTCTAGGTTATTGTGATTAGTCTATTGTGGTTTTCATTTGGTGGTTTGGTGCAAGTTGTTATTGCTCTTTATTTAATGGTGCAAAATCTAGAACTCTATGAACTGCTGGCCTTGGATGTTTGCTTCTATTAGGTATGCTGGCTATGATGGCTTTGATGTTACTCACATGTTCTCTCTAGTTGGTAGCATTACATATGATTGTAACCCTTCTTTATGAAGTTTGGATGCTCATATGAATTGTTGCCTATTAAGATGATCTTAACTGAGCCTGAGCCTTCTCTTTCTCAGCTCTCACCATTTCCTATCTTTATCCTTATCCTTTTTAGCTATGACTTTTGCCTTTGTAGTGTTTTGTAGATTTCTTTTACAAGTTGGAACATTACAGAGGGAATGGTCATTACTCAGCCAACCCAAGTGTTGTTGTTGAGGATCTTGCTTATTTTTCTTTCTCAAAGGAATCATGAATTGCTCCTGACTCATCCTTTTACTATTTTCTGGATTTGTTTTAGTCTTACTCTGTGTCTTTTTCTCTTATAATTTTTAGCTGTTGTATTTGCTCTTTTGTTTTCTTTTTTACTAATGTACTTAAATGGGGGTTTTGCTTTCTAGGTTTCTTGTAGCTCTAAGCATAGTAGAATTTTAGAGCTTTACCCCTTCTAAGGACATTGTATATTTTCCTTTTATTGTAATAAAATTCTAACTTTCCCAAAAAAAACCCTAAACCCAAAACACAAAACCCTAAACCCAAATCCCTAAACCCTAAACCCTAATCCCTAAACCCTAAACCCTAAACCCTAAACGTTAAACTAACCATAAACCCAAAACGCAAAACCCTAAAAAGCTAAAAACCTAAACGTAAACCTTAAGCTTAAACAAAAATAAAATTAAATAATAAAATGAAATAAAACTAAAACCTTAAGCTTGTTACTAAACCTAAAAGGAAAATAAAATAAAAAATGAAAATAAAATAAACAAAAATAAATAAATAAATAATTAAATGAACAAAAATAAATAAATCTGAAACCCTAAACTGAAGAAATAAACCTTAAAATAAAACCTAAAAGTTATGGAATAGTGTCTTTACAGTAGAGACAGTTCTAGTTATCAAAGGTTTTTGATTTGCTCTATGTGTGCTCATTTTTTATCTACATGGTCACTTATGTCATAGAAAACTTGGTGTGTTACTTGGTTGATGAAATCAAAAAGAAGAAATGTTGAATCTAAATTTGTTTTCTGTTAAAAAAAATAACTACAAACCCTAAACCCTAAATAAAAACCTGAACCCTAACCCTAAACCCTAAACCTAAAAACCCTAAAACCTAAACCCTAAATCCTAAACCCTAAAAACCCTAAACCCCAAACCCTAAACCCTAAACCTTAAACCCTAAATCATAAAACCCTAAACTCAAACCCTAAACCCTAAAACCTAAAGCCTAAATCCTAAACCCTAAACTCTAAACCCTAAACCTAAAGAAAACCAAAACTCAAAACTCAATAAGGATAAACCACAAATAAACCCTAAACCATGACCCTAAACCTTACCCAACCAAACTTAAACTTTAAACCCTAAACCTTAAACCCTAAACTAAACCATAAACCCTAAATCCTAAACACCCTAACCCTAAACCATAAATAGTGAGACTGATCCACTGAGCCCTAAACCCTACCACAGGCCCTGACCTCCACTGAGCCATGACCTCAAATCCTAAACCTTAAAACCCTACCATAAACCTAAATAAAAACCAAACCAGGCCTAAATAAATTATTAAAAAACCTAAACCTAAATAAAATAAAATAATAAATAAAATAAACTAAACCTAAACTCCTAAAAAAAATATATAAAGTAAACTAATAAAATAAACTAAAATAAAATAAATAAAACTAAATTAAAAAAAATAAAATAAACCTAAGAATAAAACCTAAATAAAAAACTAAAAATAAAATAAATAAATAAATAAAAAATAAAATCAGATAAAGTTAAAATAAAAGAAACCAAACTTTGTATGCTAAACCCTAAACCCTAAATCTTAAATCCTTAACCCTAAACTCTCTAAATGCTAAACTACTAACCACCCTTAACCTTACCAATAACCCACTAAACCTAATTTTAACCCTAAAAACTTTAAACCTTAAACACCTCCTAAACCCTAAATCTTAAATTATAAAACTTTAAATCATAAACTGGTTTTACCTACCCTAACCTACCCTAACAACCTACCTACCATAAACCACCACAACCCTGAGCCACCTCTAAACCTCCAACTAAATTCTGGGCCCTAAAGATGAGTGAGCCCCGATCCAGGCCCAACCCTCACTAAACCCTAGGCCAACTCACAGGCCCACCTAAACTCTAAACCCTAAATACTGAAACTATAAATGATAAACCCTAGGCTTGTCCTTGACCCTAAATCATAAAAGCATAAACCTAAAATAAAGGTAAACAAACCCTAAAATAAAAAAATAAAATAAATAAAAAATAATAAAATAAATTAAAATAATTAAAAAAATAAACTAACTTAAACCTACTAAAAAAAAACTAAATAAACCTAAACCTACCAGTTTACTTAATTTAAATAAAAAATAATAATAATAAATTAATGAGAAAAACCCTAACTCTAAACCCAAAACCCTAAAACTAAACCTAATTCCTAAAACCTAAACCAAATACCTAAACCTAAAAAAATAAAACCTTAACTAAACTTAAAAAATAAAAAAATAAAACCAAAAAATAAAATAAAAACTAAAACTAAACTAAAACCTAAAAAAACCTAAAATATAAACTAAAATAATAAACCTAAAATAAATAAACTAAACTAAATATAAATAAAAAAAGCTTAAATAAAAATAAAAAATAAAATGAACTAAATAAATAAAAAAATAAACTAAATAAACCTAAAACTACATTTTGAATTAATTTAAAAAAACCCTAAATCCTAAACCCTAAATGCTAAACCTTAAACCCTAAAACTAACCCTAAACACTAAAAACATTAACCTAAACTAAATAAAATTTAACAATAAAGTAAATAAAAAAAACCTCAACCTAAATGTAAAAACTAAATAAAAGCCTAAACCTAAAAATAAACCAAAAAATAAATAAAAATTTAAAACCAAACCCTATAATAAAAAAAAACCTATAAAATAAAATAAAATAAACCTAAACCTAAACTAGAATATAAAACCTAAACCTAAACCTAAACTAAATAAAATAAAATAAACTAAAAAATAAACCTAAACCAAAACTAAAAAGATAAAAAAAAATAAACCTAAAATAAAAACCTAAAACCTAAACCTAAAGAAATAAAATAAAACTTAATCCTAAAAAATAAAATAAAAATAAAACTAAACTAAAACATAAATCTAAATCCAAACCTAAACCTTTAAAATAAACTAAAAAAAACCTAAGCAAAAATAAATATACCTTAAGTAAAATAATTAAAAAAAGAAAAATAAAATAAACCTAAATAAAAATAGAAAATAAAGTAAAATAAAATAAAAAAATAAACTATATAAACCTAAACCTACCAATTTACATAATTTAAAAAATATAAAAAATAAATTAAAATAAAGAAACCATAACCCTAAACCCCAAACCCTAAAACTAACCCTAAAACCTAAAACCTAAAACCCTAAACCTAAACCCTAAACTCAAAACCCTAAACGTTAAACCCTAAACCTAAAACAAAACTAAACCCAAAATACAACACGGATCATAAACCCAAACCCTAAACCCACAAACCTAAACAACTAACCTAAACTAGATAAACCTAAAAAAATAGATAAATAAAAAAAAACCTAAATAAAATAAAATAATAAAATAAAATAAAACCTAAACTAAAACCTAAACCTAAATCTAACCTTAACCTAAGAATAAAGAAAATTAAAATTAAAATTAAACTATAATAAAATAAAAAAACCTAAACTAAAAAAAATAAAATAAACATAAAACCTAAATAAAATAAAAAATAAATGTAAAATAAAAATTAAATAAACCTAAAATAAAACTAAACTTAAACCTAAAAAAAATAAAATAATAAATAAAAACTAAACCAAAATCTAATAAATCATAACCTAAACTAAAAATAAAAATAAAATCTTAAACAAAATAAAAATAAACCTAAAATTGTAAAAAGAAACATAAAATAAAATGAAATAAAACTAAATAAAACATAAATTAAAAAAAATAAGCCTAAAAAAACCTATAAATAAATAAAAATAAAACATATACCCTAAACTAAAAAGAGCCTAAAGCTAAAATATAAATAAAATAAAAAAAATTTAAATAAACTTAAACCTAAGATAACCAAAACCTAAATAAAATAAAATAAAATAAACTAAAAATAAACCTAAACCTAAAAATAAAAAGAAAACCTAAAAATATACCTAAAATAAAAACCTAAAACCTAAAAATATAAAAATATAATAAAAACCTAAACCTAAACCTAAAATTAAAAAATAATACATAAACCTAAAAAATAAAATAAAAATACAAATAAACTAAAAAATAAACCTAAACCTAAACATAAACTTAAAAAATAAACTACAATAAAAAACTTAACTAAAATAAATAAATCTAAAATAAATAAACTAAACCAAATAAAGATAAAAGTAAACCTAAATAAATTTGAAAAGTAAATAAACTAAAATAAATAAAAAATAAACTAAATAATCCTGAACCTACCACTTTACTTAATTTCATAAAAATTAAAAATTAAAAATAAAATAAAAAACCATAAACTTTAAAATCATAAATCCTAAAGCCTAAATCCCTAAACCCTAAACACTAAACCCTAAACCCTAAACCCAAAACCCAAAACCCTAAAAAACCCTAAACCCTAAACCCTAAAACCTCGGACCCTGACCCCAAACCCTAAATCCTATAACCTAAACCCTAAACACTAAACCCTAAACCCTAAAACCTAAACCTTAAACCCTAAACCTAAACTGAATAAAACATAAAAATAAAATAAATAAATAAAAATATAAACTAAAATAAAATAAAAAAAACTAAAATTAAAACCTAAACTAAACCTTCACCTAAACCTAAGCCTAAACCTAAAAATAAAATAAAATAAAAAATAAAAACTAAACAAAATTAAAATAATTAAAAACCTAAACCAAAATAAAATAAAATAAAATAACAAAAAAAACCTAAAATAAAATAAAACTAGACATAAAATAAAAAATAAACCTAAAATAAAATAAAATATAAACTAAATAAAAACCTAAACCTAAAAAATAAACCTAAAATTAAGTAAAAAATAAAACCTAAACCCTAAACTTAAAAAAAATGCAAAACTAAAATAAAAAATGTAAAATAAACCTATACCAAATAAAATAAACTAAACTAAAATAAATAAAACCTAACCTAAACCTAAACCTAAAATAAATAAAATAAAATAAACTATAAATAAACCTAAACCTAAACAAAAAAACCAAAAACAACCTAAAATAAAAAAACCTAAACCTAAAATAAAATAAAAACCTAAACCTAAACCTAAAATATAAAATAAACCTAAAACTGAAAAAACTCACTATAAAATAAACTAAACCTAAAATAAACAAAAAAAAATAAAACCTAAACTAAAATAAATAAACTAAATAAATAAATAAATAAAACCTAAAAAATAAAGTAATCTAAAATAAATATAAAATAAACTAAATATACTAAATAAACCTAAACCTAGCGATTTACTTAATTTGGAAATAAATAAACATTTAAACCCTAAATCCTAAACCCTAAACCCCAACCCTAAACCCCTAAACACAAATCCCAACCCAAACCCTAAACACTAAAGCATAAACCCTAAAACCCTAAACCCTAAAGCCTAAACTGTAAACCCTAAACTATAAATGCTAAAATCTAACCCTAAACCCTAACCCTAAACCCTAATCCCTAAACCCTAAAACCTACTACCCTAAACCTTGATGGTAGGAAAATCACCATCAACCAGGCTTAGTCTAAATCTAGTGGTGGATCGAAGGCAAAGGCGATAATTTTCATAGTGGTGGTGGGGGATCTGGAGAGGCTGGTGGATATGTTAGTGGGAGGAATGACAAAGATTACGTGTGTGGTGGTGGTAAAGGAGAGATTAGGGATATGATGGTGAATCCCGGTACTCAAGAGACTGGGGTGGTTCTGATGGGAACTAGAGAAATTGATGAATGACCAACTTGATTTATTTCTTATGGAACTATGTCTTTATAGTAGAGATGGCTCTAGTTATCTAGGGTTTTTGATTTGCATTTGTGTGCTCATTTTTTATCTAGGTCATCGCTTGTGTCATAGAAAACTTGGTTTATGAAATTGAAAAGAAGAAATGTTGAATCTGAATTTGTTCTTTGTTAAAAGAAAAAACCAAATACCTTGAACCCTAAACCTAAAACCTAAACCTTACACTCTAAACCCTAAAACCCTAAACCCTAAATCCGAAATCCTAAAACCTACCCCCTAAAACTTAAACCCTAAATCCTAAACCCTAAAACCCAAACCCTAAATGTTAAACCCTAAACCATAAAAAGCTAAAAACCTAAACCAAAACTAAATAAAACCTAAGAAATAAAATAAATAAATAACATGAAATAAAATAAAATAATAAAATAAAAGAAAATAAAAATCTAAACCTAAACCTAAACCTTAACCTAAAAAAATAAAATAAAAAATAAAAGCTAAACTAAAATAAAATGAATAAAAACCAAAAATAAACTAAGAAATAAATAAACCTAAATATAAAAAATTTAAATAAAATATAAACTAAATGGATAATAAAAATAAAATAAAATAAAATAAAATAAAAACTAAATATAAACCTAAACATAAAAATTAAAGATAAAAATAAAACATAAAAATATATAAATAAATAAAACCTAAGCCCTAATCATAAAAAATAAAAACTTAAAATAAACAAAGTAAAATGAACCTAAACTTAAACTAAAATAAACTAAACTAAAAGAAATAAAATATAAACTTGAACTTAAAATAAACTAAACGTAAACCCTAAACAAAATAAAATAAAATAAACTAAAAATAAACTTAAACCTAAACTAAAAAATAAAACCTAAAAATTAACCTAAAATAAAAACCTAAAGCCTAAACCGAAAAAAATAAAATAAGTACTTAATCCTAAACCTAAAAAGTAAAAAATAAAACCTAAACCTAAAAGATAAAATAGACATAAAACAAAACTACAAAACAAAACCCAAATAAGCTACAAATAATAAACTAAAATAAAACCTAAACTAAAAATAAACCAAAATAAATAAACTAAATTAAAATAAAAAATAAACCTAAATAAAAATATAAAATAAAATAAACTAAAATAAATAACCATAAAC